>CM060840.1:91617500-91730000 GCA_030762175.1 Metallyticus violacea | reverse complement strand
ATATAATCATATCTTCATTATCAGTGATTTATGTTCAGCAGAAATAAATAAAACATTGAAACATTCACAAAATTATAGCATCATTTTAAACAGGTTGTACACTTCTTTAAAGACTAAAAATAAAAATAAGCCTTATCTGGTAAAGCCATTGTAGGTAAAAGTAACAAGATCTATCAAGGGATAAATATTAAAATGCCGAAACAGTCACATAAATGTATGGAACACTAGTCATGTATAAGACATTAGTTAGAAATGAAGAACCAAGCTTGTAAAATTCGGATCATTGTAGATCAGTAAACAGAGCGTCAGCACATAAGGCTGAAGATTCATGGTTCTAGTCTCGGCAGTAAGTAATTTTTTATTCCGTTCCCAGTTAAAAATGGAGCAATTTGTAATTATTTTAATGTTTCTTTATTCTATTTCTCTAGCTCTTATAATTGTAGTATGCATGAGTGTATATGTATATACATAGTGTATGTAATAAATACTTTTATTTATTTCTGAGTCTCCAGTTACTTTTATTATATTGTTCTATGGAAGTTACTTTTTAGTATGTATGTATATGAAGTGGGGTAATAATAATAATAATAATAATAATAATAATAATAATAATAATAATAATAAAATCTGAAATATTCTCTCCCGATACCTTATTTCCTACACCGGACCATATATTGCAAAATTTTACACTGTTTTCTAAATTACCAAATTACATTCTTACATTATTATTTCCAGTTGATACACCTAAGTTACAATTAGAAATTTGCTACAGTAATAAAAATAACAAAATTGTTAAATAGCAAAATTATATTCCCTTCAACTACTTTCTAATTGCTGGAAACCAGCAGTTTTCCAATCTACTTGTCGTGACCCTGTCTAATTTTCTTCCTCAAAATACTAATAAATAGAATTACGGCGGTTATTTACTGCGTTAATATGAAAAGATCAATAAGCGATCACAATTTTTTAGCTGACTGTACCTTGTTTACTTATGCGAACTTTTTTTTTTAAATACCCATTAGTAATCAGGCATTAACATTGGCAGGTACAGAGGGAGAATTTTCGGTACTTCAGTCTTACTGATATTTTTTTTAAAAATTTGGTTTGTTTACGGATGCTCTTTACATCTCAGGTCATCAGCGTCTCATTCACTTCAGGGCGTAAAACGATCGATAAGTTTTGTTCAGAGTTCTCTTTTTTCAGGCTTGAGGTTCTTTATCGTGCCGTAAATCTACGACACGGGACCCACGGCTTTACTTTTCTTCCGAAGAAAGCCATACTTAGAATTTTTGAGCCAAAAAAAAAAAAAAATCATCGATCCTGGGCGGGTTTGAACCAAAGATCTTGGGTTTAGAGTTTATGAGGCAAGTATGGTTACCACTACACCACCAGGACCGACTTAAGATTAGAGGAGAAATGATATGTCACAAAAATACCGAACCCATAGCTTAATTTTAGCATGTCCATACTTTACCGTTTGAGTTCGATTACACTATAACAAATGACTAACTAATTTAGCAAGAATAGATTATATACAAGACAACTTTATTAATCAACAGGAAGGCACTGAGAGGGGAGAAGATGAAGGTGAGGAAGAAGGGAGTGATGAAGGAGGGGAGTTAATTAAACTTAAAATGGGCGGGAATACTTTTGAACTACAGTCGGAAGAAGGGAATGAGGAGGAATTAGAAGATTTTTACCTATAGGTGCTGGAAACAAGCAATTACTCAAATTGCAAGAGGAATTTTGGATTAGTATAAGAGAAAGAGAAGAGAAACGGAAGAGACAAATAACAGACAGGGGGGTAGAAGAAAATAGAGAAGAGGACAGCGATGAAGAAGAAGAAGAAGAAGAAGAAGAAGAAGAAGAAGAAGAAGAAGAAGAAGTAAAAGTATATAGAAGAAGATTAGGTGAGCTAGAAGATATAAATTATAGGACCAGGAAGAAGATAGAAGAAAGAAGAGTTAAAAGGAAAATTAGTTAACTGAAAGACGCAAGCTATCGGACCGAGAAGAAAATAGAAAAGGGAAGAGAAAGAAGTGTTGAAGATGCAAGTTAGTAGATCGGGAAGAAGATGGAAGAAGGAAGGTAATAGAAGATTGAGTGAGCTGTATTTGTTGGAATTAATATATTTTATGCTGTTGATTTTTTAAGGGCTTAGCTATAGGAAATATTAAAAATAAATTTTGTGATTATAAGCCAGCTTAATTTTCTTAGATGGTAAGGGAGAGGAAATTGCTGGATTTTAGTTCAGGTAGATATTTGGCTACCAGCTAAGTATATTTAGATTTGTAATTTTGTTTAATTTAGTTTTAGGTAGGGCAATGTTTAATTTTTATTTTAAGTTATATCTTTGTTTTGTTTATATAATTATAGATTTAGTCTTTAAAATTATTTTGTATCCCAGGAAAAATAAATTTTGAAAATGTATGTACCGGTATAGGTAACAAGATGCCAGCATGAAGTATTGCAGATTTTATATTATTTTTGTTTTATTTATAACAAATGACTAAAATGCATATTTTATTCTTCATAACTCCGATCTTAAACAAAAGAAAATTGGCATTTGAGACCGATTTTGACAAGCACGATACCGTTGTGTGCACGCTGTTAATATTTGAAGAACACATATGTATGGGGTAGATAATTTTTCCATAAAAAAAATCAAACTTTATTCAGGGGTAAGTTAAAAACGTGATTTATACTACATCCCTATCATCCTATACTTTATTTATAGTTACACATGGGTTGTATTGCACTTAAAAAAGGATGAAATTAAAAGGGGTAGTTGGACCTTGTTGATCTCTTGGATATGTGCATCAATTAGTCAATCAGGTGTCTCCAGGGCCGTAAGCTGAATTTACTTTTATCAAATGTGGATTTTGAGGTTTTTAGTCATCTGAACTGATGCGTATGTCCAGGTAAAAAAGAATACATTTAAAAAATAACCTAAAGAAATACAATAAAGTAAAGCAGACAACAAAATATAACTGGGCAGCTTCGCCAGCTAATTGACACGGGAAACGAAGAACAAGGCAATTAGCGAGCAAACAAACACCTCTGTGCTCCTGCATAAATCTCGTCTAACTGCTAAGGCTTGACTTAGATTAGTAGCTCATTTATTTCTGCTTAGTTTGCATGATACAGCAACTCACCCCCTGTCACGCTGTCAACCTATAGGTAGAGGGGTCATAATGGACTATAAGTAGAGAGGGTCGCAACTGTCTCGTAGCCTACTTTACAAATATCTATGTCAAAGGCGCTTTTTGGCATACTACTAGCTAGCTTTTCACTCTTCTAGCACTTAAAAACAATGAGTCTCGAGGTAATTAATTAACCTTAACCTTTTTAAGATGAATGAAACATTAAACTAACTTTGCAGACAAACAGAATGTTGGTATTATTATTATTATTATTATTATTATTATTATTATTATTATTATTATTATTATTATTATATACATTGTAACTTTCTTCAATATATTGCAATGATTTTAATAGTATTTAACGCCAGTTTTTACAATTAAGGCAATACATGCGGTGGACACTGATGATATATGAGATGAAATTGGGAAAGGATTTTTTAAAGGAAGGAAACGTTCCAGACTTAAGTTTACGGTAACCTCTCCGGCATTTGTCATTTATGAGGACTGAAGATAATCTGGAGGGGGAAAAAAAGCACATTTCTATATCAAAGGCACTTTTTGGCATAATACTAGCTTTTTAGTTTTCTAACGCCTAAATTGAGCCTCGAGGTAATCAATTAACCTTTTTACGATGTAGGAATTTTAAATCAGCTTTGTTTGTTTAATTTATAATATATAATCATCAGATGTAAGCTGACAACTTGAATGCTGGTATTGTTATTATTATTATTATTATTATTATTACTATTATTATTATTATTATTATTATTATACATTGAGATTATCTTGAATATTCTAATTTTTTAATAGTGTTTAACGCCCGTGTTTACTACTGAGGCACCACAGGCGGTGGACACTAATGATACATGAAATGTGTAATTGTGTATGATGTGATTCATTTATTTATGGACGCTCTTTAACATCTCAGGTCACCAGCGTCTCATTCAACTCTGGGCATGAAACGACCGACAAATTTTGCTCAGAGCCCTCTTTTTCAGGCTTGAGGTTCTTTTTCGTGCCGTAAATGTACGACACGGGACCCACGGCTTTACTTCCCTTCCAAAGGAAGTCATGCTTAGGATTTTTACGCCCGAAAAAATCCATCGGTCCTGGCCGGATTCGAACCCACGATCTTGGGTGTAGGAGGCAAGTATGAATACATGAAATGAAATGATATATTGGGAAAGGATTTTTTATTCCAGGTGTAAGTTTAGGGTATCTCCCCGGCATTTGTCATTTATGAGGACTGGGGAAATCCTGGAAAAATTCTCAGTCTGGAAGAACGGTTCTGGTGGAGTACAAACCCCAGACCTCCACCCATGGCATTTCTAATGAGAATGAATATATTTTGTATTGTGAATTAAAATCTAAATAACTAACAGTATATATTACAATTGTATAATAAATTAGGGTCTTTAAGATGAGTACATTTCCAAAAAGTGCAATAAAAGGTAAACAATTAAAGAAATTGTCCAAAATTAGCAATGATTCTAATGTACTCCCGAAGTTTTGGTGAAGGGACACTTACATATCTGAATTTGGTACTCTGATTATTTCTATGAGGGTAGTTCATAATAACGATATTGTAAATGCACCAGTTCTACTGCAGCACATGATAACCTGTTGCTGGAGGCCGCCATTGCATTTCTATTATCCCTAAATATTCCTGCACGTATGAAAGGTTCCTTTTTTTGATAGGAATTTATTCCGTTTCTCCCTTAATTCCTCGCTCATTATTTATGGGAAGTCATTTTGTCCCCTCATAACCGTACTAAGGGAGCATATTTTTAAGAAAAGCCGAATTATTGTGAAAGTTAAGCTTTCAATAGCAACAGTGAAAAAGGATTTATCATCAGCGTCCCGATTGAAATATATTTATATCTATGTACGAGTATATATGAGAGTAGGTTCTTAAGTTTCCGGCCTCGCCGACAAGGATTATCGCGTTTACAAAAGTCTTATCTGGTAATACACCTTATCTGTTTTTTAAATAATTGCTGATGTAACTGCGTTCAGTTGCTCAGATATAGTTGCATAAAGAAGGATATATGTAGAAGACTGTGACATGTACAAAATAGAGTATCGAGTTGTTAAGTTCTTCACAAAAGAAGTACTTACTCCAAATGAAATTAAACAGCGATTGCAAGGCGTATATAGGGAAGCATTCCCCTCATATTCTACCGAAAAAGAATGGACCAAACTTTTCCGAATGGGTCGAGAAAGCAATGAAGACGAAGAGTGTATATATAGGTCGACCCTTGGAGGTATTCACTTCTGAAAACATCGCTCGTGTGGAAGACCGGCGGCTGAAAGTTACAGAAATAGCAGCAAGGTTGGGCCTTTCTGAAAAAACAGTCCTTCGAATTATTCATATACATTTAAACATGAATAAGGTTAGTGCAAGATGGTGCCTAGACGTCTTTCCTCAGTCCAAAAGCAGCAACGAGTCATCTGTTGTCAGGTATTCTGGAGCTCTGCTGTGGCAACAAGAAAGCAGTTTTGCAAACCATTGTTACAGAAGATGAAACTATAATAGTCCACCATTATGATCCCTTGTCCATAAGAGAATCAATGGAGTGGCGTAAACTTGGCGAAGCACTGCCTCTAAAGGCCAAGGCCACTCAGTCAACCAAGAAATCATGGCCACAATCTCTTAGGCCTGTGAAGAAATATTCATCGACTTCAAAAAGAGAAATACCGCAGTAAATGGGGAGTACTATGCTGGCCTACTGCACAGACTACGTGCTTCCATCAAAGAGAAAAGACGAGGAAAGCTGAGTGGTGGTGTGCGCCTTCTTCGCGACAACGCGCCTGTGCGCACAGCTCTTGTTGCAAAGGAAGCTGTGAAGAAACGTGACTTAAAGAAAAGCGACCATCCACCCTACAGCCCAGATCTAGCTCCCAGTGACTATTTCCTGTTCTCAAAACTGAAAAAGGACCTTCAAGGAAGGAAATTTAAGTGTGACGAGGTAGTGATGTATGCTCTTTATGTCCATTTTGTTGACAAGACTTCTGACTATTTTGGGGGGAGGGATTGAAAAGTTAATTCAAAGATGTGAGAAGTGTATTGCAATAAAGGGTAACTATATTGAAAACTGAAATATATTTTTTTTGTGTTTATCGTAGCTAGGAAAATTTTAGACCGGAAACTTATGGACCTACCTTCGTAATATATAAATATAAAACTTTGCTTTTGTTTCACTTGCACATTTAAAGGACGTTTTTGTCAATGCATTTTAAAGATTAGATAACAGCAATTGCTTTGTTCATGCTGGTGTGCTGAGAATAATAAGAATAAGAAGAGTCATAATATTTCCTAAGGAGTAAAAATATTAAAATCTTATTTCACTAAGTCTTACAAAACGGATATAAAATATTTCACCAAATCAAAACATACCACAATAATCTAAGCTTGCCGAGGTTAAATATTTACCGTAGCGTCAATGAGTCTGTACATGCCAGCTCAACAGAAAGCCGAAGTTTGGAGTGCCTTGCCAGGAACGTACATGTTGACAGGAGTTTTAATGGAGCCGCTCTAAAGTTTGTGCTTCTCTCGTCTTACCTTATCTTGATGATGTTAAGGCGACAAACAAAGTCCTACCCTTGTCGCAGCAGGTTAAGAAACGCTTGCCCTTAATTCTTACCAAGTTTAAAGAAAAAGTTTTCTGATGGAATATATAGGGGACTGGAGTATCTGGCGTAAAAATTACGTTGCCCGAAATAAGATTACTAGCCTTTGAAAGTGCACATTAAATTCTTTAAGATTACACAACGGGAAAGAAATACTTTAGTGTTAACTTGTGTTAACTTCCAAAGTGCTTAGTGGATTAAAAATAACAAACTCTTTTAGGGAAAGAACAATTCACAAAAAGTTAATCCTTTGAGAAAAGTTATAGTTAAAAGGTAAAACTTTTAAGCAATCATCAATTGATTGTTCTTCAACTTCGCTCTTAGCTGCGCAATTATATTACTTTTCAGATCATTTTGACAGAGCCGAGAAATAAATTAATGCCCCAGTTCTTTATGCTCTCTCTAGCATATAAATCTTTTTAAATATTGAAGACGTTGAAAAAATTTTGAAGACGTTTCTTCACGATGGTTAGCTGTTCTTAATTTTTTTCATTCCTTTATAATATTGAATACGGTACCTTCCCGTTGATGCCTTGGCAAGTATTAATTAAAGGAAATGTACTAGAGGAAAACAAAGTAACTAGGAAAAGATAGCTTTCAACTGTGAGAGATGACAGTTAGCAACTCTTATTATTTACTCAATGAATATAGTCAATTGACAATTGATAAATAGTTCAATTTAAATAACTCTCAAACCTTGCAATAACATCATAATTTAACTTGCCTAAAGTTACCCAATTCAACATATTGAAATAATTTTTAAAACAGCAACTAGCTAAGCACCTTGCAAACTCTTCATTAAACTCTTTTCGAAAAAACATTACTGGTTACCTGCTTTAACAAGAAATTCAAAAAAATATACAGAACAATTACAATTTATACAAAATAACCAAGAATTTAAAATTATATTAAAAACTTACAATTTCATTAAATGCTTACAAGCTCTCTGCTATCTCTCTCACTGGAGAAAGCAGCTGTCCTAACAATTTAGAATAATCACGAAACGTGTCTAACCCAATGAAACCGGAGCCCTCTCTGCGAGCAAAGAGGGAGAACGGCTCAAGCTAGAAATACTGACGTCACGTTAATTCTAGAAGTTACCTCGCATATCCGAACCAATAGGGAAAAGGGAGCGTTAACAAAGGCTTCCAGAATGGACACGAGGAGAATGAACGGAAAGGGAGAGGGTATTAGGTACTAGGGTGACAGGAGTGTGTGCAAAAACGGCAAACATTTTAGAGAGAGATAGTTTTTAGCATTACGTAGTTCATGTCACGAAATTATATGTGCTTCATAAACATCTATGTGGCAGACTCTTAGTCAGTATACTAAAAGTCTTTAATTTCTGTTAAATTTACGATAGTAATATTTATTTACGTACTGCATTAGTCATATCCCCATAGCTTTACTATACATAGCGACCACCTAAAAATTAATTCGTAGTTTTTTATTCTTCAAAAATGCAGCAACGCGTTTACAGGTCCTTTTATATGATATCCGCGCAAACCTGAAAACCTCAACACAATAATAGAACTCATTGTTTCTAGGATTAGAATAAGCCTGAAATATTCCTTATGACAAGGCATCTTTCGACTTAGGAAACCATGCTTCCAATTACTATAAAAGGTGTTGCTAAATTCCTCCGCCAGCGAATCATCTTGGGTCAGGAATTACTTTTGCCCATTCTAGGGTCCCCAGCTATGCTTCAGTACACTTCATTGTAATATTGGCACCATCACATCCCGCCCATTTTCATTTTAAAACTGTATCTTGAATGTATGTTTTGTTCCTTATTTGCTGTTTTTGCATTGTATGCTGTAGTACAGGGGTGTCGAACGCCTATTCAAAATGGAGGTCTGCAACCCGCATCGCTTCATTTATAAGTAGCGGACAGCAATCTAGGAGTGGTCATAACGTAACATCATCAATCGATAACGAACTGCGATTCTTAGCTGCTGTGCTTGGCAAATTCGGGTCGGATTTGACCCGGCACGGCCCATCCGTGCTTTGATGTAATGGCTAGGAAGTATAATTACATTTTTCTTTGTTATACTTGTGTTGTTTGTTTCTCTTGTTTCTGTTTGTATTTGGTCCGGTTTCATATTGGAGATCCGTATAAAAGAATTAGTAGGATGTACACGACCATTATTTCTCTTTCAATTTTCTTATAGAGTGATCTATTCAAAGATATGAGCATTTTGTCTGTGCTGCTGAAATGCAGCGTGACATCTGTTAGCAGATACACGAGTTATTGAGGGATATAATTTTGCCTAGATAACACATTTCCTTTACATATTATAGTTAGTCGGTCCTGGTGATGTAGTAGTCAGCATACTTGCCTCTAAACCCAAGATCGCGGGTTCAAACCCGGCAAAGATCAATGGATATTTTCGGGCGTAAAAATCCTAAGTATGGCTTCCTTCGGATGGGAAGTAAAGCCCGTGGGTCTCGTGTTGTACATTTACGGCACGATAAAGAATCTCAAGCCTGAAAGAAGAGGCCTCTGAGCAAAATTTATCGGCCGTTTCACGCCCTGAATTGAATGGGACGCTGATGACCTGAGATGTTAAAGAGCGTCCATACATAAACCAAATGAAACAAAATATTGTAGTTACATGTTACTCATTATCATATCTTACTCCAAGGGCATTGGTTATTAGTTTTGTCTTTTGTAGAGTATTGTGCAGCCTTGCTTTATTGTTATGATAGTTCAAACCTTCCAATATGAATTTTAGTTCCAATGTATTGGGGTTACAACTGCAATACCGTCCGCGAATCTGAGATTGGAAGATTTTCTATCTGTTTTACATAATACTCACCTGTAATTCTTAAATATATCCAAAAGACATTGATGTTTGTAGATAATATATCATCCTATCTTACGCCTATTTTAGAATAAAATCTCTTCCTTTGTTGAATTTTGCTATAGTATTTAAATAAATTTTCGCCAGATATACTGTTCTCTGCCTTTGTTTCTTCAAGTTTCAATAATAAAAAAATGGTCATTAATATTTTGTCACAATCGTTCCACTATAGATCTTTTGTAAGTAATGGCTCTGATCAATCAGAAAATATACCCAATATTAGTACCTGCTCAACCGTATAGAATGCTTTAGTAAAGTCCTCGAGTTAACATTTGGAATGTATTTTATTTTAGTACGAAGTACATAATTATGCAGATGTAATAATAATCAATAACTATAAAAACTATCAAAGTAAAGCTATCGTTCAATCTGACGAAAAAAAAAAAAACAGAGCTGTGGAAATAGATATAGTAGGATTGAAGATGAGGAAGATAATCTGGGGGAAAGAACTTTTTGTTGATTTGATTTATTTATGGACGCTCTTTAACATCTCAGGTCAACAGGTCACATTCAGTTCAGGGCGTGAAACGGCCGACAAATTTTGCTCAGAGGCTCTTCTTTCAGGCTTGAGGTTCTTTATCGTGCCGTAAATGTACGACACGAGACCCACGGCTTTACTTCCCTTCCGAAGGAAGCCATACTTAGGATTTTTACTCCCGAACAAATCCATCGATCCTGGCCGGATTGGAACTCGCGCTCTTGGGTTTAGAAGACAAATATGATTACCACTACACCACCAGGACCCGATTATTCGCACATTAATAATAAAGTTATTAAATTATGCTAACGGTAATGTATTATAATAAAAGGGCCGTTTTCTAATAATGTTTGCGTGCATACACTTCAGTAGTAACTCCTATTTGCCGAATAGGGTTTAATAAAACCTTAGATCCTCTCAATATACATTCTGAATCCCCTTACCAGTATGCTATTTTAATCAATAGCTCTCCTTCGAACGCCGCGTGTTGGTGATCTGCATATTTTATGGACTTATTTTTGAACTGAAGACTTAATCGAGTTTTTTGGCGATTTATGGAGGAAATATTCAAAAGGGAAAAGGGGGAAGTTCTGCATATAATTGTATTATAAATCAGAAAACAAAATACGAGAAATTCTGTGTATAGTACATAATTTTACAGAAAAGTATATGAAAACAATTGGGTTGGTGGTTGAAAAATAGGGAACATTTCTTTATGTTTTTTTTAATTGCTCTTTGGTGATATAGACCCTCGTTCGTAGAATAGAAATGGGTTGACTGATTTAGGTACCTTCGATATTCATAAAAGAACACAACAATAATAAGAAATATATATGTAGCTATAGTACAAATATAGGGAATAATTAAGCGCAGCTTAATTAAACATGACTAAAAGGCTGAAAATAATAAATGTGTTCCTTCTAAATGCTTCCACTATATCAACGTATACAGTGTTTCAGCTTGCTTTGGGAAGCTACAACGATGGTGAATTTTGAAAAGTCTGGTGCTATCTTATAATTGACATACGAGGGTAGGTCCATAAGTTCCCGGCCTAAAAATTTTCTAGGTATTATTTCACTTATCAGTATAGTACCCTTTATTGCAATACACTTCTCCCATTTTGGAATTAACATTTCAACCCCCCCTCTCAAATAGACAGAATTCTTGTCTGGAAAATGGGCATAAACAGCACCCATCACTTCTTCGTCACACTTCAATTTCTTTCCTCGAAGCTTCTTCTTGAGTTCTGGGAACAGGAAATAGTCACTGGGAGGTAGCTCTGGGCTGTAGTGTGGATGGTCGATCTCCTTGAAGCCACATTTCTTCACAGCTTCCTTTGCAACAAGATCTGTATGCACAGGCGCATTGTCATTAAGAAGGCGCACGCCACCACTCAGCTTTCCTGGCCTTTTCTCTTTGTTTGAAGCGCGTAGTCTGTGCAGTATGGCAGCATAGTACTCCCCATTTACTGTGGTGTTCCTCTCCTTGAAGTCAATGAAGAGTATTCCTTCAAAGTCCCAAAAGATTGTGGCCATAATCTTCTTGGTTGACTGAGTGACCTTGGCCTTTAGAGGCGGTGTTTCGCCAGGTTTATGCCACTCCATTGATTCTCTTTTGGACAAGGGATTTTAAGTAAGAGGATCAGAATGCAGGTGTACTTTCTGAATGCACTTTCAACTAATAAATAGCTGTTTTAATTTTAAAGGTCGTAACTAATTTCTCAAAAGTTAGATGGAGCTGTCCTAATTAGAAGAAAAAATATTTTAATGTGAATTTCATATGTAGCTTTGCCCATTATTTGAAATTAATTACAGAGTGCTCCCTTCCTCCCGGAGATTTTATCATTGGGGAACGTCAGCAAGGTTGAAGTACCGAAATATTCTCCTCCGATCATAACAACTATATTCAATTCAAGCTTGAAATTTAAGTGCAAAAATTGCTGCATGTACTGTCCAAAGAGAAGACAAGGAAACCAGTTTTTACTTTTATTCTAACTTTTACACAGTCTGTTTCTAAAATTGCTATTGCCTCATTTAATATTTTATCCAGTTTCAATACACCCTTAATATTCTGAAGAATCTCATTTGCATCATTTGTGCTCATCTTCAATTTTTTTTGTTTAATGTTCAACGTTGGTTACCAATTTAGCAATTTTTCTATAACCATTATCTTCAATGAATGTATCTGTGTTTCATTCCTGTATCATGTTCGTATAATTGAGCTGTTCTAGCTTATGAATTATATTCGCTTCTTCTGAGAGTACACAATTATATTTTTATTGTTTTAAAAACTGATAAAGCTGTCACAATAAAGAGTTAACTTCATAATGGAACTTTCTACATCTATAAATTTTGGTTTATTTTTGATAGAGATAATATGACATAATTTGTAATTAAAGTATTGATACAGTACTTATGTGGTTTTCAGTAACTTTAATGCCATTATCAAAATTTTAAATATTATCATCAGTGAAAATAGGATTTCCCCATATTTTGCACTTTTAAAGCATAAACATAGTAAAAAGTATTTGCTGTCTCTTCTGTTAATAATTATAAAGAAGAAGAGGGAATATATACTGTTACCTTACACCAGCATTTATAAGGAAAGGGCAACTTTACATCTTTAGCCCATTATTTATTGTTTCATGATACATTTATTTATTATTTTTGGTACGTCATTTTCCATAGTATTATTCCATCAACACTATCTAAGTTTTTAACATAATCTATCCATTCCGGTATCCAATTTCCTTAATTGGATGAATAATTAAGTTAAGTTAAGTTATCGACGTGTTCTGGATTGTTCCTCCAATAGAATGAATTGTAAGTAAATGCTTGTTTTTTATGTTAGGTTACAGAATTTATCTCTCTGCAATGAAAGAACGTTTAGCTGCAGAATCAATTTATTTTGAAAGCTTTTCTCCGGCATGAAAACTAAACACGCAATAAACCTGCATCCAAATGCCTTAATTCTTACCGCCTATGCATTTAAATCAGACTTCTTTATAACAATACATTAATACGTACATAGGTAAAACCTCCGGTGCTCAATAACCATCTAGCTTCTTTCTTATTCTACTATCTTTTCTGCCTTCTCTTTCTTTTTCCATTTATTTTTATGTTATTCGAGGTGGCCTAACAAGAAAGTTGAGTGTCTATATACAGAAAGGTATGTTTTGTTGAAAAAAAAAAAAACCCGCTTCGTTTAATTTTCTCTGAGCCGTAGATGTTGCCCACCGCCTGTATGCATCAAAGCATTTTTCAAGAACAAGCGAGAGTTTTCAGTGGCGTTCTTTCTTTACTGCATGCTGAATTTGACAGTGCAGGATGCATGAAATTTGGGTATGATATTGTTTCTGTCAAAGCTAACAGTTTTACTTGAATGCTCATGTTGAACCACATAATCGCAAATGCCACTGGTTTACCATAATTCTAACTTCCCTTGCTGAGAAATTAGGAATTCATAAATCGGTGAAGTTTTTTTTTTTTTTCACTTTCTAATTTATTCTTGAAACAAATTGATCTACTAAACCTTAAGACTATCATTATTGACGATTGAACACCGACAACTGACCGCCTTCGTGTCTGGTCGTCACACTGTCTGCTTGTGGTCCCGGATTCAAATCCCGTCAGCGCCTGAGTAGATTTATTTCAGAAGCTTTCCTTACCCCGAAAAGATGAATGACAAGTAGCTTTATGTGGGTTCAGGGTTCATTTACCATTTCATCATTCATTCTTTCATTAATCATTTCTTTAGAGCAGTGGTCGGCAAAATGTATGCCGCGCCGAATCGAGAAAACGAGATCGACCCGCATTGCAATAGAAGAACTTCACTCCGAGACTGACTCTACATAGCCATCGGGACCAGTGGCGTACTGGAAGGTATACAGTACATACTTGAGAACGTAAAATAAATTAAATGCTTGTTTCACACCCCAAAATAGTATATAATACATTTTCATTTCACTTGACGTTACATATCTTTGCTGAGCTATCATAAACATAAACTACAGAACAGCAGTGAATAGTTAGAGAACAAATTAATATGTTAGTTTATTTAGTTTATCAAAATGGAGAATAGGCCTACGCACCATTTTAATGTTTGTTTTCTTTTATTGGGGACAAAGATCCTTATTCACGCCATGAAGGAATATTGCCAACTGTATAATTTATAATGAAGAATACACAGATAGAATTCTGCATTACTAGGAAAAAGAAGAAACGCGTGTAACTTTATAATCCTAACCTTAACCTAAAACTACCACAAATTCCTGCTGAAGCTTGAGACCGGCAACTACCTCTCTGGTGTCCAATGTGCGGTCCGGTGGGGTGCAACCAGGATACCGAGCCAGACCCGAAAAGCATGTAGGTGAAAAAGAACGCACTTGCATTCTGAATATTATAAAACACAATGTGGAACATTTTCAAATATAATTAAATTTTGAACAATTTTGTGTATAGTAACATTTAAACTAGTGCTGGTTGTAGTATGTTGATAAATTTTTGTAAACTTGTATTGTTGTAGTTTTAGATAATTTAGCTCTTTAGTAATATAATTCTGTACATTCAAATGATTAAAAAATGGATATAATATGTAAAATAAAATAATAAAGAAACTGGAATAATACGCACTGATATAGGTACCATATATCAAGGTGTAAGTATTGCAGACTGTAAATAAAAATAAATCATTTATATCAGAGCTCTCGTCTAATGAAAGGGGAAAATATTCTGAATTTTTAACACAATGACATTATCAGTGTGTTTACCTTGTCTGTTATTCGTCTTACTAAAATGCTACTCGACGTCCCCAATCTTTCAATTCAATCTTTCAATCTTTCAATCTATATTATTCTAGCTACTTTCAAAATACAGTTTTTACTCATTCACCATCTGTGAATGATTTCGACAACTTGCCAATTTCTCAGATAACTTGCAAGTAATACCTTATTTGCCATTTCATCATCTGAATTCCCGCCATGGGTGGCCGATATCGTTAAGGAGTGAACTCGTAAGCAGGAAGTCTGGGATTCGAATCCCGCCAGGATCGTCTTCCCTGACTGAGGTTTTTCTAGGTTTTCCTCAGTCCTCATAAATGGCAAATGTCATTTAGACCTGGAACGTTTCCTTCCTTTAAAAAATCCTTTCCCAATTTATCATTTCATTTCATGTATCATCAGTGTCTACCTGCTGTGGTGCCTCAGTAGTAAAAACGGGCTTTAAACATTATTTAAAAAAATCATCTGAATTATTTATTATGGACTCCGATTCATTTACGGCTTCTTTAAATTGTTTTAAATGTTTTTCTTATGCCTAAAATAAACAATGCACATCCTGTTTACCCCTGAATACTATTAGGCGTATTTGATATTCAATAATATATTAATTTTATTGTTATAATAAATTACTTTGCTTTAACAATGCATTTTGTTTAACTATATACATTGAATTTCAAAACAAACATTTAATATTGAAACACTTAACTGTTCATTGGTTATGTTCTTTATTGTATGTGTCATAACGCCGTCTGATATTTGCTTTGTAAACGCCCGTTAATATTTTGGAACATAGCAAACATCTGACATTGTCTTCATGTGGAATAAAGAAATATTCTTCTTCCCCCTCACTGCTAAACTTTCTTTTATAGGCAGAAGTAGATGACCTTGTTAACGCAATTGTAAATGTAAATATACTGACTGGTTAATTCATCACTGGTTTCATTCACTCTCTAAGGGTGGAGAGTGTAGGTGTTGAGTGCAGCATGGGTTGCCCAGCACAAGGGATATATGTCCTGACTAGGTCGATTCAATGAATCGATATTTGCCAACCACTGCTTTAGTTGTAAAAAAATGCCGGTAATTGATACCTAATGTTAGACCACAGAAGCAACATGTTACTGATTTCACTTGCGTTTACCTTTTTTAATGATTCTAATCAATAAGATGTTGCTCATGTATCGCGTCATTGCATCTTTATCTCTATTTTAGCTCAGGTATTGATCTCAGAAATGAAAATGCGAATGTCATTTTCAATTGAACCCAAATTCAATAATAAATATGCTAGTAATACAGCACATCTCAAATGCATGTTTGTTTATCGAACTAGGAATAAAGATGATTGAAATATTTCACGCCTTTATTAGATTTACTTTAATTGTTATAGATTATTGTCTACTTGTTTTAAACTATGTTCATTATTATAATTAATATGTTTATATCCCATAATGATGCTCCACCCATTCTACCTAATCAGCCCTGAAGGATCATGTACTAGTAAATGCAGATGGTTACACCATTAAGGGAGAATGTTCTTTCTTACCATGTTTCAAAACGAGATAACTTTCACTCCTGGTTTCTACGGGTCTGAACTATTCCTCTATTCCGTCATTTCCATTGTAAATGATCATGGCGACGACGACGTTCATTATTATTATTATTATTATTATTATTATTATTATTGGTGGTATTATTAGTATTTAACGCCCGTTTTACTGCTGAGGCACCACAGGCGGTGGACACTGATGATACATGAAATGAAATGTTAAATTGGAAAAGGATTTTTTTTAAAGGTCTAAGTTTAGGGTACCTCACGGGCATGTAAAATCCTGGAGAAAGCTCAGTCAGGGAGAACGGTCCTGGTGGAATTCGAACCCAGACCTCCCGCTCACGAGTCCGCGCCTTAACGACCTCGGCCACCCTTGGCGGTCTATAAAGGTTAAGATTAGAAATGTTAGTCCAACCTCCTGGTAGACTTTCCGAAGACCTCGATGGTGGTGGGACTACTTGTTTTAACAAACCAAACCCACAAAAATCTACGGGTGGGGCACATAGTTTCTTCATAGGAATTAATTTAAAGGGTATCGCGGGGACATATTTTTCAGCATGTAGTGGGAAATGGATGATATGTCAGTGTGACTGGGTGCCTTATACAAGTGGATCCAAATTTTAAAATGTCTTTACCAATAACCGTGGATTCTCTTCGACGAAATTGGGGTCCATGAGTTCTTCTGGATGTATGTTGCGTTTACCTTGAAATTTTTTCAACTCTGTGAATTCGAGTTGTTCTCGGAGTAAGCACCGTGAATTCCATGGAAATTTTTTATTTTTTCCATTGGCAGTCGGAGTGCTTCTTTTGGCCCATTGAACGGTACTCAGTGGGCTCCCTTTATGCTACCCAAAAACATCCAAGCCTCATATTGACAAACCGCCCACCAGATGACGTTCATACAATATTCTAGTATTGAGGTATTCCTTGATATACCTCAAAACATGTCCACTGATTTATGAGCCGTTAGAGTATAACTGTCAGTCCTGGTGGTGTAGTGGTTACAATAATTGCCTCCTAAACCCAAGACCGCGGGTTCAAACCCGACCAGGATCGATGGATTTTTTCGGGCGTAATAATCTAAGTATGGCTTCCTTCGGAAGGGAAGTAAAGCCGTGGGTCCCGTGTCGTACATTTACGGCACGAAAAAGAACCTCAAGCCTGAAAGAAGAGGTTTCTGAGCAAAATTTGTCCGCCGTTTCACGCTCTGAATTGAATGGGACGCTGATGACCTGAGATGTTAAAGAGCGTCCATAAATAAACCAAATAAATAAACTGAGTATAACTTTTGATGAATTATGGGTATGTGTTCCTTTACGATTAGTAGGCTTTTCTGTGTTGGGGGTTTTCTTGAGTTTTTGCTGCCGGTACAACTTCATTCCTCTTAGTAATGCCAGTTATCATTTAATTTCTTTTATTTAAGTTTCAGATGGATATTCATCCGTTAAAGTTATGTAATACAATTAACACAATAGTAGCTAATGGTTAGGCTGTTCTCTTTGCAATAACTGCTAATCTATAACCAGCGTTGAAAGTCTAACAATATGCTCTTTCCAAAATTTCACAATTTTTATTTTAATTTTTGCTAGCTCTTGCATGCAAATGTACCAACTCCGGGCTCATACTGATATACATGCTACAAACCGCCATAGTAGGGAAATTGTTAGAATTCACTCGAGTTTAACTGGAACATTCTCGGTAAATGTTTGTAAATGACAATATTCTGGACACCCAGAAATGAATTGAATTTATCAGAGCAGTAAGAAAATCTTGATATGTCCCTAAGTTTCAACTTAGAATTATGTAATTAGTAATTTAAGATATTTTGTTATTCATGACGTTCAACTCATATATTTGTATTCTTGCCGATTTCTTTTGTTCGTATTATTTTCTCGTTTATATGAAACATTCCTAATCTGTCTCTTATATTTTATTTGCTCTTTCTGTTGCACTAAATTATTAATATAAATAATCAAACGTGTCTTTCAGAAAATTATTACTACAATACTTGGATAAGAATCATTCATCATAGTTTAAAAATTGGCACTAAAAATATGAAAACGAAATTATAAAATGAGAGTACAATAAACAATTATTTAATTGTTCTTTAATAATTGTAGATTATCAAATCACAATAATTTCAATAGCAGCCGTTGTGACATACCAAAGTCATAGATACGAGGTTAGGTCCATAATTTCCGGCCTACCACTTTCTATGTATGATAAAGACAAAAACTATATATCACTTTTCAATATACTACCCTTTATTGCAATACACTTTTCACATCTTTGAATTAACATTTCAATCCCACCCCTCCCCCACCCCCCAAAAGACAGAAATCTTCTCTGCAAAATGGGCATAACAGTATCCATGACTTCTTCGTTACACTTAAATTTCCTCCCTCGAAGACCCTTCTTGAGTTTTGAAAAGAGGAAATAGCCACTGGGAGCTAGATCTAGGCTGTAGGGTGCATGGTTGATCTCCTTCAAGCCACATTTCTTCACAGCTTCCTTTGCATCAAGAGCTGCGTGCACAGGCGCGTTGTCGTGAAGAAGGCGCACACTGCCACTCAGCTTTCCTCACCTTTTCTTTGATGGAAGCATGTAGTCTGCGCAGTAGGCCAGCATAGTACTCCCTATTTACTGTGGTGTTACTCCCCTTGAAGTCGATGAAGAGTGTACCTTCACAGTGCCAAAAGAATGTGGCAACGATATTCTTGGTTGACTGAGTGACCTTGACCTTTAGAGGCGGTGCTTCGCCAGGTTTACGCCACTCCACTGATTCTTTTTTGGACAAGCGATCATAGCAGAGGACCATAGTTTCATCTCCTGTAACAATGGTTTGTATAACTACTCTCTCTTGACCATGGCAGAGTTCCACAAATACCTGACAACAGATGACTCCATAATTTCTCCATCCACCAGAGTGATGTTTTCAGGAGTGAGCACCTCCACGGGCCGAGCTGCACCTTTTTCGTCTTCAATGCTTTCTTGACCCATTCCAAAAAGTTTGACTTATTCTTTTACGGTAGAATATGAGGAGGATGCCTCCCCATATACATCTTCAGTCGCTGTTTAATTTCATTTGGAGTAAATTCTTCTTTTGTGATACTCCATTTTGAACATGTTACAATCTTCTACACATAGCCTTCGTTATGCAACTATATCTGAACAACTGAACACAGCGGTGCGGAAGTTACTGCTGCAACTTAACAGATAAGGCATGACATCAGATAAGGATTTGATGAAGGTGATAATCCTTATCGGCGAGGCCGGAAACATATGGATCTATCCTCGTATAAAGTGTGTTGTATTATAATGCAATTCATTGTATGCAGTGAACATTGTAACTTAATGCATCATAGCATAGTTTGAGACGTATTTCATTACGCATTGTTTTAACTGTGCCCTGTTTAGTAGCACCATCAATGATGCAGGAATAATTAGAGCTTTGAAAACCTGGCCCGGCGATATTCCTCCTCAAAAGTTGCTACTGCTTTCGCCAGCCTGGTTAGTTTGAGTTCCAGAAACTGTTTATGTTTCTCTTGTATCATTAGCATGTAGGAATGATATTGAAATTCGTTCTCATCAACACTTTACTTCAGTCTTAACCAAAATTTTCTTTAAAACATAATACTTTTAAATTGGTAAATATTTCATGTTAAGGTAGTAGATGTTCCTCTATGTAATTTCTAAAACATACTAACAAATTTTACTTGTAAGCTTTTGAGAAAAGAGCACTAACATTAAATAAATTAACTACATATTTTCCATAATTTGTTAATGAAATCAAGAGTTAACAAAGGCAACTCATTGTTATTTGCGTTAAGGTAAAAGTTAGTCCTATATTTTCGTTTTTAATGTTAAAGTGTTTCAACTTATTTAACATGTAGAAAAATGTACCTCCGCTTACTGAGGGGAAAAAATAGTTCATTTATGCAGAGTAGCAGGTCACATTTCTCTTCTTCCTGTAACAGCAACATCAAAGCAAAAACACAGTCTAAATTTAATATTCCCTTTCTGAAAGCATGATGAGATTTAAGAATAACAGTGTGTATAATAATTTGTGCTGGTGTTACATCCTATAAAAGCATGACACTTCTTATTCTCCTTTAAAATGATATTTTCTGTGTACAGAACTAATTTATTAATAATAATTTTATGGAGTAATATATTTAATATTTTATTGATTTGCAATAGGTATTAATTCCCCATTATTATTAGGGAATCCCCTTACAATTGAACAAGAGTGTTTTCTTTTCTGCTATCTATAAAATATAATAAAAATATGAAATTTAATTGCTTAAATCTGAGAATACCCAATTTCTTACTATTATCTTTTTATAAATTTGCGAGTTCGTCACGAGTGGTTAAATTCCATTCTCTTTTGTAGTTATTAAATACGAAGGCTGTCAAATAAAAACCTTAACAGGATGACAGAATGCGCCACTGTCCTGTAGGTAGACAGCACAGTTACCAATATGATAAAGGTTGTCTATTTTTGCAGGCAAGCAATACATGGTTATAATACCGTTCTGTTATTTGGTTTTTGAGAATTGTAGGTTTAAAATCAATTGAAACCATTAATAAAGAAGGTTCATTATGCTGTGTCTTATATCGCAACCCAAATCTTCACAACTGCAAAAAGCTATTTTTGCAATTACACTGGCCTGGAGGGGGCTTTTTGCAACTAACATTTTTCCTACGACTTGAAACTAACTCATAACATTATGAAAAACAGGAAGAAATATCTTCGGGATCTCACCACAAACCACACATGTTCAACGTTAGATGGTTCACAGTTTATTAAATGAAATGTGCATCAAGGGTTTACAATACTTTACCGAATTACTTGTGCTCATCTAGCGTGCACGACCTGGGTATATGCTACTGCCATGACTTCTCTCACTGCACTTACTGGCTAGAAGCGATCTAACTCCCATATATTTCTTATCTTGTGTTAGTTTCTAAACGCTATTCCCACCCTACCGTCTGGGATAATACACCAACACACCCCTGAATCAAAACGTATCTTTTACTATTCTAACATAATTTTAATTGTTCTGGCATGAAGTACCCACCTTAACTGTTTAACTATGTAAGATGAAGAACAAATAGAGTGAATCCCTGCTTGCTATGCAGTTATATTGTATTCTTATCAAGAGTTTCCATTCTATCAAAATGTATATGTGTGAGATAAATAGTAGCACCTAATGAGATGTCATTATAACATAACTTGTTCACTTGAGATTATTCGCCTCGGTTATTCCCTATTATTATTATTATTATTATTATTATTATTATTATTATTATTGTTGTTGTTGTTGTTGTAATACTTTTGGGGGATGGTGTTGTTCCGCTGGCACGTCGATGATAGAAAATATTTAGCCCCCTTGAGGGGAAATTTAGCTCTTTTTTGGTACCAGTCTAGGCCGTTCTTTAGTTCAGCACTGGCAACACTGATTTGGTAAGGAAAAGCGACAGTCTATCGAGAGACGTGAGCGGGTCAAGAAACACAACTCTTCTCCCTGGCCGTTGCAACAACTTCCTTAAATTGTAATTGGAATTATATAGAGAATATTTAAGGCTGTAGCAACTCAACTCAATTATCAATGCAATGTATTATTTGTGTTGTGTTCCTCGTCCCTTATGTAGATTTTAACTTAGGATGCTAGGGCTTTTTAGGGATTAAAATCAGGAGCATGCCCCTAGTGTCAAACATCGTGCCAAGTGAATTGAAAAGAATAATTGATCAACTGGAGATTGTGACGATTTCTCTTAAAATATCAGTTTTATGGCGAAAGTTGAAGATTTTTTTTTTAAATTTTAAAATTATATATTATGATTGCCCAAACAGTAGGAATAATTCCAACTTATTTGCGTTGTGTTGTATGTATGGGAAAGTTTATGTATGCTGTACTGTTCTACTTAGAACAGACTGGTTAGTTTAAAGATGCTTTCAGACACGTGTGCCTACAGTTGTTATCGATGAATGTCTCCCATTTGCAGATCGTCAAGTAATCCCAGAGGGGAAAAATATGCCTATTTACTGCATTTAAGTAAATAAATTCTGACATTCTTAACACCGTTTCCCATCCTGGTGTTTGTCTTAATTTATTGTGTCCGTGAATCCTTTCCACACATTCCTAAACCTTCTTTTAATGAGTTTAAACTGTTTTCCGCTTAGAATTATCAAATTAATGCTTTTATACATCACAAAAAAATGGAATCATAATATCAGGAATTTTACTTTTTAAGGGTTAGCTCTGTTAACAAATAAAGCAGTGCCAGAAACCTAGTGTATAGGCCTTGCACTGAAGCAACCGATTACCTTTTCAGAGGAAGCTGTAAATGAAGATTATTGTAAACAAAGTATCTCTCAATTTTATATAGGATGTTTACGTATCTACCCAAAATTTACTTCTCGCGAAGAAATAATGTAAATGTTGTTTTTCATAACTTTGAAATATAAACATTGTAGAATATAAATTCTCTATCTCAAATTGCTTGTCCAAGGTTCTTCTACAATCTTTGAAATTATTGCGAGAGTTCATTAATACTCTGAATGTACTTATATAGAATCATTAATTCGATAACTCTCTCTAGGTTCGGTTCGCTAACATTTAAAGTACCAATACACGACTAACTAATGACGCCTTCATTTAAAAACAGAGGGAGTTTAAACGCGGTTTTGGCGCAATCGATATGTAATTGGCGTCAGTAAAAGTGGTTTTTATTGTTATCGCTTTCGAATCTTGTTGATTGTATTTTTTCTACTTTACATTTACAGCCTATTATTAGCATACTTTATAATATAAATAAAAAGATAACCAACCTATTCTTCAGAACCCAAACATTCGACTTTCGAAACCGTAAACCGTCTCTTTGAACATTAAGCGATACATTTCCTAATTTAGGTAAACACGATAAGTCAGTTAACTATTATTCAGTACCGCACTTTGTGCATCCTCCTATACCCAAAACGCGGGTTCGAACCCAGCCAGGACCGAAGGATTTTTTCGGGCGTAAAAATCGTAAGTATGACTTCCTTCGGAAGGGAAGTAAAGCCGTGGGTCCCGTGTCGTACATTTACGGTACGATAAAGAACCTCAAGCCTGAAAGAGAGGCCTCTGAGCAAAATTTGTCGGTCGTTTCACGCCCTGAATTGAATGGGACGCTGATGACCTGAGATGTTAAAGAGCGTCCTTAAATAAATCAATCAATAATAACTTTGTGCATAGTTCGAGATCTTGGCAGTTTTAATACACTAATTATTGAAAACGTAATCATGAGCTACTAAAATTCGTCGCTCGGAAAGCAGTTTTGATCACATTTTTAAGTAAATGTTTCCTTGTTTTCTTTTAATACTGATTTATTGTCATATACGTAACTCCATTATTTTTCTTCGTGAGTCATTGATTTCCTATCTCAAAGGCTTTGCCTATATTCTCTAAAATTAATACAGTGCATATGAATGGTCAGCAAATAAAATATTTTAAACGAATGTATCTTGCACTTTGAACATATGACCTTAACTACTGTAGACAGTAAAATGATAAAACTAAACTAATGACAAAACCAGTCAATCTGCAAAACTTCAAAGTATTACTCTTAAAAGCAAGTGACAGTGAAGCAAGCATAGCGATATGACGCTATATATTCTTGTACGAGGTAGGTCCATAAGTTTCCGACCACCGATAAGGATTATCGCCTTCACAAACCCCTATTGGTGTCATGCCTTATCTCTTAAGTAAATAATTGCAAACTCTAACTTTCGCTCCTCTGTGTTCAGTTGTTCAGATATAGTTGCATGTGTAGAAGATTGTGACATGTGCAAAATGGTGTATCGAGTTCTTATTAAGTTCTTCACAAAGGAAGGACTTGGACCAAATGAAATTAATCAACGATGTAGAGTATATATGGGGAAGCATCCCCCTCATATTCTACCCTAAAAGAATGGGCCAAACTTTTCGAATGGGTCGAGAAAACATTGAAATCGAAGAGAAGTAAATAATTGCAACTCTTAACTTTCGCTCCTCTGTGTTCAGTTGTTCAGATATAGTTGTATGTGTAGAAGATTGTGACATGTGCAAAATGGTGTATCGAGTTCTTATTAAGTTCTTCACAAAGGAAGGACTTGGACCAAATGAAATTAATCAACGATGGAGAGTATATATGGGGAAGCATCCCCCTCATATTCTACCCTAAAAGAATGGGCCAAACTTTTCGAATGGGTCGAGAAAACAGTGAAATCGAAGAGAGTAAAGGTCTGCCCTTGGAGGCGCTCACTCCCGAAAATATCGCTCGTTCTTGTGAATGGAGAAATTATGGAAGACCGGCGGTTCAAAATTACAGAAATAGCAGCAAGGCTGAGTTTTTCTGAAACATCGGTCCTTTGAATTATTCATGACCATTTAAACACGAATAAGGTTAGTGCAAGATGGTGGCCTAGATTTCTTTCCTCAGTCTAAAAGTCGCACGAGTCATCTGTTGTCAGGTATTTTTGGAGCTCTGCCGTGGCAACAAGAGAGAAGCTCTGCAAACCAATGTTACAGGAGATGAAATTATGGTTATCTACTATGATCCCTTGTCCAATTGAGTGGCGTAAACGTGGCGTAGCACCCCTTCTAAAGGTCAAGGTCCCTCAGTGAACCAAGAAGATCATGGCCATAATCTTTTGGAAAACTATAAAGGAATACTCTTCATTGGCTTCAAGGAGAAGAACACTATAGTAAATGGGGAGTACTATGCTGGTCTACTGCACAGACTACGTGGTTCCATCAAAGAGAAAAGGCGAGGAAAACTGAATGATGCTGTGGGCCTTCTTCACCACAACACGCCTATGCACAGCTCTTGTGAAGAAATGTGGCTTAAAGAAGATCGACCATCCACCCTACAACCCATATCCAGTTCCCAGGGACTATTTCCTCTTCTCAAAACTCAAGAGGGGCCTTAGAGGATTGAAAGTTAAGTGTAACACAGAATGATGGATGTTGTTTATGCCCATTTCCAGACAAGACTTCTGACTATTTGGGGGGGGGGGGTTGAAATGTTAATTCAAAGATGTGAGAAGTGTATTGCAATAAAGGGTAACTATATTGAAAAGGGAAATATAGTTTTGTCTTTATCATGCCTAGAAAATGGTTAAGCCGGGAATTTATGAACCTACTTTCTTTCAAGGAACATAATACGCGTTCACTTGCAACTCTTTTGATAGTCTGCTCTTCCATGAAATACCGATTTGTTTTTGTTCGTTGTTTTAAGAGTGTTTATATACTTTTAATGTAACAGCAATGCAGAAAATAAAGAAAACTGAGACAATAAGATTTTTTTTAAGACATTAGTGTCTCTTTTCTTCTCTTTTACCTGGTTATCTTCAATCTTCCCGGTGTAAGTTTCACTTGCTTAAAGTGCAGTAGATTTTTTTGCCGTATATTCAGGAAGCCATCTCTTGTTACAGTGTCAAGCGATAAGGCTAATGACATGCAAAGTCCCAGTTTACTGGTTTCTTTGGCTAGCTGATTATGTGGAAGTTTAGAGGGGCAACTCTTGTTTTGCTCAGAACTTGGGACGCCACTGCAAACTTTGTTATGCGCGAATCAGGAGAAGCCCCTAGTACAGCGAAGAACAGAGGGAAGGAAATAAGAAGGGAAAGCAAGGAAGGAATGAAGGAAGCAAGGATTGGATGGATGGATGGATGGACGGATGAATGAATGAATGAATGAATGAAGGCGGAAGTAACAAAAGTGCTCTTACCGTAATTGCACGACACTCCTTCCCCTCTCCCCCCTCTCCTCTTGGAATTCCGCTTCCATAATCTCCTACCTTCTTTCATATCCTTACTCAAGTCTTCCCCTTACACTCCACCACCTTCCATTGCCGTTATAAAGAATCTCTCACGCCTTTCATTGCAAGCGCACACAAACACATGCGCCTACAGAGAATAACAAATAAAAAATGGAAGATGCATTCGTCACAAAAAAAAAAAAATATACTGTGTCATCTTTGGATCCTATTCACACTCTCCAGGAAAAAATATAGCCAGCAGTTTTCCCCCTTCCTCGTAAACACGCACTCTTGTCTAATGGAGAGACCATGGTTTTCTCCTCCTCCCCCCAGAGGGGGAAATAAATGATCATCATTGTGTCACATCCACAGTTTTGCGAATTATCGTCATTGTATTCATAGAGCAGACCATCAACTTGAGTACTTTAATATGGTCCCATGCTCTTCCCAAGATTGCTGGGTGGAAAACAAAATCGTTTCATTCACAAGGAGAGCGAGAACTTCTTAACGATAAACTTAACCTAAAGCCTACTTTCTCTTCACATTTTATTTTGCAGTTACAGGTAGGAATTTCAGATATAAAAGAAATAAGATATTGGAATTATCTATTTATGTAAACTACAACTGTGTGTAAATCTTGCAAATGCAAAAAGACATTTTTTTCTGCAAATAAATGCACTAGTTTACCAAGCCTGTGTTTACGAATTTATATCGGGACGATATTTATTCCACTAAATCGGATCGAGATAGCAGTGCGCCAGCGAAGCCTAATCCTTTTGTTTTAAGGATTAAAACATCAAAATAGACAGCTATACAAAATGCCATATTGAGATTTAACTTAAATTATGGAAAATTTTAAAAAATGTAATCAAGGAAGAGGAAAAGGTCTATAAAGTTCAACGACTCTTTACATGTTTAATGTTGTAATCACTTCCGTGAGGGAAGAAAGTTCTTGACTAGCCTTGCTCTATGTGTTTCTCGAATGCCATCTTTGCCGTCACGTGCGGTACAGGGTGTTTTGCAAGGCAAAATTGCTGTTAATTTTAAAAATTTAATATCTTCAGTATAAAGCTCGACTCGCGTAGAAAAAAAGGCCAGATTTTTAAATAAATACGATAAAAGTTAATAAAATAGTATTATTCCAGTAAAAAATACGCTGTTACTGTAACACTAAAACTATAATTTTATTCATTTTTTTATCTCACAAATAAATATTCTGCCCAAACTGAAACAATAGCGCAGGCTACGATAAAACGATAGAAAAGAAAATAATATGATAAAAATTGTATCCTCTTTCAAGTTACAAGCATAAAATATAGCAGGTCGTTTGAAATTTCAGAGTGGGGATGACTTGTAGTGGGAAGATGAAACCTAAAATTTTGTCATAATTGCTTTTATAATCACGTACTTATTTATTGTTGTTTGAATTTGGGAAGAATAAATGTAAGTCAGTTTAGGATGATAAAATAGATCATTTTGAGTAAAAATTAAAAGAATCAGTACTGTAATTTCTAATGGGCTAACTTTATGTTTTGCAGGACTTTGCACACCATTTTGAAACAATTTATAGTCGGTCATGGAGGTGTAGGGGATTTTTCGGGCGTAAAAATCCAAAATATGGCTTCCTTCGGAAGGGAAGTAAAGCCCTGGGTCCCGTGTCGTACATTTACGACACGATAAAGAACCTCAAGCCTGAAAGAGAGGCCTCTGAGCAAAATTTATCAGCCGTTTCACGTCCTGAATAGAATGGGACGCTGGTGAGCTGAGATGTTCAAGAGCATCCTTAAATAAAGCGAATCAAAAGAAAAAAGAAACAATTTATAACCAAAACACAGCTTTTAGATTAAAACTTCAGTACTTCTTTTTTTTTACGCCCGGAAAAATTCATCGGTCCTGGCCCAGATCGAACCTACGATCTTGGGTCTAGGAGGCAAGTATAGAATGCCACTAACATTTCAATATTAGGTGATTGGGGATAATACCTTAAATTCAATTGTTACCTTTAAACTTCACGCTCAATACATCAATCGAAATATACTTGTTGTTGTTTGAATTAAATTTATGTTAAATAGGTAGTTAAACAGGAAAGTTTTGTAATAAACGTCCTATCTATATGCCTATCAATAATGTGTACCTATTAAAAACAAATATTCATAAAGCTCTAAAGAAATAATCACACAGATTTTACTAATTATATTTTTTTACTGTATAAGAAATATTGCTAAGTAAAAGTAAGTCTTCAAAAATACAGAAAATTGAAGTTATTGTTTAGTTTCCAGAAAATATATAGTTTAACCGGTTCTTATAAATAATAATCATAAATGGATTATAACATTTGTAATATAAGTAAATTCACAAAAAATGTCTTCAATTTTTAAATATATTTTGCATCTGAGATTTCCCATTTTACTCAATGAAATCAAACTAACAGTTAAAACATAAAAAGATACGATATGTCCCAAGCCTATGATTATTTTTTAGTTTAACTATTTTAAATATCTTAAAGAAGTTCTCTCATTTTGAACACAAAATGTACATAAAGCTCATTTTACTAATCAACTTATAAAAATATATGTACATATGCTTATACATAAGGATTGTAACTTTTTATTGGATACTTGTAAAAATTCAAACTGACTTTATTTAACAGGTACTATCCTGAAAATTCAATTTTTTATTATATAACATGTTAATGAACTACACCGAAATGTTTTCCGAGAGTGTAGAGATATCGTATATAAGCTATTTTAGATAGGCAATGTATGATCCACAATAAACATAAAGCAGTTTTAAATATTTTGGTATCAGATGTTGATAAGTGCGTGTTAAAGCCAAGCGTGTAAAAATTTGGTTTCGAATGTCTTTAAAACTGTCTTGCGAGCATAGAAATATGGATTTTCCGCAGCTCGTTATCAGCATTTTCAAGATTTACTATCATAAAAATCCCCCAAAGCTCGAAGCAATCATGTAACAGTGCGACACTGATCATCTATTAACTGCTCTTTGCCTCTAGCCTACTCTAGAGGGAGGTCTTTAACTGCTTGTGTGGCAAAACTGATGTTTTGTAGACCGCTGGTTGCATTTTTGGCATGACGTTAATTTTATTACTTTTTTTATTAAATATGAAATGTTGCGTTATGCATACGAAAGAATTATGAATGAAACTTACTTAATGCTTTCAATTTTTAATCTCTTTATCAACAATGAGTGTATTACCAACATTCAATGGCTAGTAAACTTTCTACTAACATGATGCCCTAAACCTAATTTACCTAACATGTACTCAGGACACGATTCAGATTCGTAAGTACAATAACAGCTACAAAGGATGTAATTAAATGAATTTATATGTTAAGATTTAAAGTATAAATTGAAACACCAATTTAAAACACAGGTTAAAAGCTGCGTTATTAGACCAATCAGAAAATAAACAAAATAAAAAAAGTGATGAACGAGAATCGAACTCGAAAACAAATGACTGTCTCTTACTCGTAAGCTAATGTCATAACTATGGTGCCAGAGTGATACGTTCAGAAATGTATCTTCGTTATGTGTGTTGTGCTTTCGAGGGGCATCTTCATTAGTCAGTGGCGTACTGGCGCTTTAGAAGCGTATAAATTTGAACAGATGGGCAAAATGTTTACTATCCAAAATTGCTTATACACGAGATCTCTGCCCTCCCTGAAATTGTTTCGGTGTAGTTTATTAACATCCTGTATATCTAGGTAGTCAATATACTTATATTGGTTACCTATTTTTCTACAATATCGTGTCTAATGACAAGCATAGAGTTTAACGTGTGTAAGAATGAATGAAAGATGTTTAACTCCCGTTTTTGCTACAGAGGCAGTGAAGGCGATGAACACTGATGATACATGAAATGAAATGATATATTGGGAATGGATTTATTATGTTTTTTAAGAAAGGAATCGTTCCAGGCCTAAGGTTAGGGTACCTCCCCGGCATTTGCTATTTATGAGGATCAAGGAAAACCTGAAAAAAAAAAAAACCCTCAGAAAGGGAGGGCGGTCCTGACGGAATTCGAACCCCAGACCTCCCGCTCACGAATCCGTGCCTTAACGACCTCGGACACCCTTGGCGGTACATTACATTAATACTTTGTCTAGTACCGATAATGAAAGACAAATAATAGGCCTAGCACAAAACGAAGAAAACGCGCTCTTTGCTAACTGTACACTCCATATGCTATTTATATTTGCCTTAAAATTGATATACTTGTATTTTAATTATTGCACTTGTGTTGTGCTGCAAATTTAGCATGGAACCCTTGATCACACCGCACGCACACTGTACGCGACCTCTTTCTCTGTTATGCGGAGTGACAAATTATACATCGTCTTTCTAAATTTCTTGGCAGAATTTTCACACCACATACAGGACTGTGAAGCGTTCTTAGGAGTCAAGGTTGTCTTCATCATCTTTTTTTACTAGTATTAAGGGTTAGTGTTGAGAGAATTGACTAACAAACCCTTCTTCTTTAGTTACGGAGATTAGGGGGACGTTCCGGGTATAATTCCTTCACTATCATCAGAACTGAAATAATCACTCTCATTATCGGATATCAAATCATCAGCAGTAGCACCACACTCTTCAAAATACGCAATTATCTTTATCATCATGTAGGCCTGCCTTAAAAATATCACGGGCACAACTTGCCAGTTTCAACCCTCAGAACACCAATATAAAGCAAACACAAAATACCACCCTTGTGCAAGCCGGAAATCCCCTTATTACAATACCTAATGAACTTCAGAGCTGTGACTTTTCAAGGTTCTTGCATTCTGTCATCATAGGCTATCACAAAATAAGTATATCATAGGATATTAAGCCGGCCGACGAGATCGGCGCTGGCAATTATGTACTGGAGCCGACCAAATCGGCTCTGGCAAATTAAGGACGTACAACCGAGTTACCGCAAGGAACCAAGAGGGTTAAGTTGGACTGTCCTACAGGAAGGATTTCGGATAATTAGTCATGTCAAAATAACTTACTTCGGTGTTAAATTGTTCGCGTATATTCATAATTAATTGTATTCTCAATAAATTTAGCAAGTTCTGGAACTCAAGCTCGTTAACTTTTAACGCCCTATATTTTGTCATATCTTCTCAAAGGTATCAGGCACTTCCTCTATTTTAGCTGCTGCATGACCTGTGCGTGCTGCAAGATCTTTGGGATCAATATTAAATATAAACGCCATATAATGTCACACAAAGAAATATAGCGGGATAAGGCGGCCATGCAACGGGCTCTTGCCGATGTGAGTGAACGGAACGTATCTCTAACATGAGGAAGTATCCTGTCATATTAAAAAGGAATCGGGTACTTTACCTCAAGGAAAACTTCTTGCAAGAATACCAAGTAATTGCTGGCGCGGCGAAATGTATGGTTCCACAAAGGAGTCATTTCTAATTCCTATCCACACATTGACACCTAGTCCCATCTGATGTGATCGCATAAACGTAGCATGGGAGATTTTTGAAAGCCCAAACATATTAATTACAGGAATGAAATAATCTCTCACGTATAAAGCATGTGCTTCATCCGTGAGTATCACAAGGCTTAGAAAGTGTGGTTAGGATAGAGTTGGTCCAAATGCCAACGACAAAATACCTGCCGCCATGGTAGTCACCTGGCTTAGTAGATGAACTGTTTCAAGTGTTGCATCCTTTGGAATTCTCCTAGTTCGAGTGGTCTAAGGACAATGCTGGTAAATGTAATGTGGTGAGATATTGATCCGTTTAGGAACCTTTCTTGGCGAAGCCTCTAAGTCACGCGACCAGAATTAAATGCTACTCCGTATATGTCAAAAGTATGCCGTCATTCTATATAATTCCATTTAACTGCATTGTAAGTGTAAAAATATAATACTGGTCGTGAGCACAAGAAGTCAATAGATCTGGGTGCAGGGAGTAATCAAACTGGATGATAGGAATTGGGCTTTTCCATAGTCGCGACTGGACGGAGTGGAAGCATAGACTCTGGGAGACACACCCGACAGGTTGCATAAAAATTAAGGGATAGTGTCAATGGAATAGCAGTCTATCTAGATCTCGCTTGGGTAGATATATTAATGTCCATCACCGTAAGGTTCCATTTACTTGTAACAGCCTCCAACCTTATCCCATTGCTAGTAGCTATCGTACATTTGCAAGCAAACGAAACTTCGCGACCCTTATTGAGGAAAGTTATATTGCTATGCGTTTTAAATTAAATAAAGTGTAAAATATATTAATGATTCATACACAGTATGATTTAAATTATATTAAGGACTATTTTTGCAGTTTGTTTCATTTTTGGAATACCCAACACATAGTTACATTTTGAAACAATGCTCATTAAGTTGTCAGCGACGAATATAAAAGATGTCAATAACCTTTTCCATATTGTTTTTCGTTTATGCATATTAAGCTTCTGTAGCAAAGGTAACCTTCAGATGTAAATCAAATATTCATTATAATACGACAAAACAAATAAAAGTGTACGTAAGAATTGAAATAGAATGTAAAGGATATTCTATAGAAATAATGAGAAGAAACATATATATGCGCATAATTTGCGCAGGAGTAGCAAACCGCCACCGATGGCCGAGGTCGTTAAGGCGCGGACTCGTGAGCGGGAGGTCTGGTGTTCGAATCCCGCCAGGACCGTCCTCCCTGAGTAAGGTTTTTTTCCAGGTTTTTCTCGGTCCTCATAAATCGCAAATGCCGGGGAAGTACCCCAAAGTTAGGCCTTGAACGTGTTCTTCCTTAAAAATAAATCCTTTCCCTGTATATCATTTCATCTCATGTATCATCAGTGTCCACCGCCTGTGGTGCCTCTGTAGCAAAAAACGTGGGTTAAACACCATTCATTCATTCACACACAGGAATAGTGCTAGACTGAAGAGAAATTTGAGGGACTTTACAGGAAATTCCGTTAACAGATATCAAGAAATTAGTGATAATTTAAAGTGTAAATAATGATTTATTAACATACCTTTTGACATAACGTGATATAAGAACTTTTCAAATTAAATAAATGGTCAATGAAAATCGATGCATACGCCTCCAGTTACCCTCCAGATATCTACCTGTGATTTCCACTCCTTCCACTCATGGGGAAATAGGCGTTATAGACGAGTAATAGATTTCTGTTCTACTATCCATAGCATCTGTTGCTCTATGAAATAGTACCGCCACGCGGCACCAGTTTTAATTTTATTGTTGTTATATAAACATGGGTAGTTTTTGTGTATTTTAAGGTATAAATCACTACTATATCTTGCTATATTTTTAAATGGTGAACATTTATTTCTTGATACCTCTAAGCGGATCACTCAGTAGTCAGCATATGTGTATTCACAGACACCCGAAGAACTCATTAAAAATGACGAGAAAAGTTGTTAAGTGTCTAACAACGAGAACAGTGATTTTTAGCTTATTATGTAGGGAGAAAGATAGATTGAATTTATTTGTGGAAGTAGACTAAAAACTACATAAATTGAGCCAAAAAATGAAGAGAGTGCGGAAAGAAAAGTAGCGTTTGTATATGAAACTGTTTTGTTTACTGCACCTCTTTTGTTAGAAGCCTAGGCCTGGGACGCTAAAGCACTTTCTCGTGCAAGCTCTTAGAAATATTGCTTTCACTTAAAATGAATCTGATATCTCTTGCACTGTCAGAAAAATATAACAAACACTTACATTGCAAATGCTTTTTATCCCTGAGCAATATTGTTGATTTGCACTTATTTGTTCAAAAGCTGTGATTAAGCAGAGCAAATTAGATATGCTTCGGAAATCAGGCTATATTAAATACAAGAGGAAAACCGGCATACACCGCAGGATTTAACAAGTTAACACAAATAGTTCCTAATGCGCATATAATGCTGCCGGTCTCCAGCATTCCAGCAAGTAAAACGACGATTCAAAAAATCCGGTTTCTTCAGTATAGTGGTTTTAATTGCCACGAGGAGCTCAAACTTTATTTGAACTATTATAACAATTAGTTTTTACATATGACTTGCGTTTATTTCAATCCAAGCGTTTTAAGCCAAAAGAGTAAATTGAACTCCGATACAGTTTTTTCTTAAATGTATAACTTAAAAGACATATTTTATTTAATATTAAGAAACAATGAACATTTCAATTGAAGGTTTTAGTCTGCTATATTAATGATTGAACGACTTATCGACAGTTTCATACCCTGTATAAGGTGAAGAGTTAAATTACGTCTTTTTTTGGGTTACCTTGCTTCCAAATTATTCGTTAAAAGTAAATAATGCACTGAGATTCTACCACAGTTTATAAAAATGAGACTATAGGTTTCATCAGAAAGTAAACATTGGCATTCATTCTTTCTTAGACTAAATTAAATACTCGATAATATTTTTTTTTTCACTTCAGGTTACCTTCTTCTCAATGGATGTGTGTCGGTTTCTTTGAATCATGTTACAAAAATACGAGAATTGGGATCTAATGTCATACTAGCAATCTTTCTGAATTTGAAAGTATTTCTTCATCTTAAGGAGTTGAGTGGAATGATCGAAATCTCTCTTTATGCAACAATAGACAGCAAAAAAAAAAAAAAGTGCTCGATAAATAAGGCATACAAAGGATATGCAGAGAACAATAAAATATCACCAAGAATTTCGCCTGCAGAGGCGTTAGTAAATGCTGTAAACTAACAATTCATAGCAAAGGAAAGAGGATTAACCTGCATTCTCAGTCGAGCAAGAAAAACAGTTGCTTTCCAGAGCATTAAAACTTTCACCCTGTGATTTTAGATTAGAACGCTTTCAAATTTTAAAATCTGATATTGATGTTGCAATGATTAATAATATCCTTACTAATTTTTTGTAGTCTAATATAATCGCATAACTATATTGAACAAATCGATTTAGGCAGACAATTTTATCACCAAATTTACAGATGATTTTCTAAATGCTTTCGTATGACAGGGACCAGTGAATTGCAGAAGAACTTTCCTGCAATGATCACATGATTTCTAAAAATGTTCGGTTCCTTAGTGTTGCCTCCTGATTATTATAAGAGGCCATACTCTCCATAAAAACTTACAGGCACTAAAGTTATACCAATAAAATGTACAATAAAGACGTAATTCTAGTTTATAGTGGATTGTTTTGTGTTAAACGGTTTTGAATTCGTTAATCTCCCTTGTTATTTTACTTTAGTTTTCTCATTGGGAAATAACTTCAGAGTTATTCTAGTACTATTCTTATCACGAATAAAGTCATACGATTAAACACTCTGACGCTACTTTCAACAAAAACAAGTTTCGCCCTATGCCACTATAGTTAGTCACAATATTAATAGAGCTTGTAATAAAATTGATACACTTTCAATTATTCAGCGAATAAAATGCAATATTTATCAAGTTATATCGTAGAGTTGTATTTGAACAGTTATTAAACAAACATCAAAGCACTTCCTTTGTAACTGAAGATGGTTCGGTGTCCTCCGTGACAATTAGTGACCCTAGTGCTTTTCCTGAGTTACCAAATGACAAAATTTGCCAAGGTTTATAACTCTGAAATTAAAATTTAAAACCAACATTTGTCACTTTTCTGTAAGTATCTGGTGCAAAATGTCATTATATTTGTTGAACTTGATTTGGGAAGGAAAAAAAAAAAACTATTCCCTCTAATTTGATGACTGCTGGTCACGATAGTTCAACTAGCTGGGAACCACCGCGTGCAATATATGCAGTGAAACCATTCAGTCAGTGATCGTTGTCCTTGCAAGAGATCGAGACAGACCCTCACACCCACGCATGCCCAAGAGTAAATGATTTTAGATAATGTAAATGTTAATAATTGTAATATATATATATATATATATATATATATATTATCTGAACCTGCATGTTCCTTGAAGAGGTGTGTCTATCTTCTTCTGGGTCTGCCTTGTGTCCTTTTTCCTATCCGGGGGTCTCACATGGAGATCTTGTAGGTCATCTATTGTCCTGCATTCTTGCGACTTGACCGCCCCATTGCCATTTGCTTCTGGTAGCTATTTGTGCGATGTCTGTTGTCTGAGATAACTGATTTATTAACACTATAGGTATTTTGTTCTTCAAAGTTATTCCCAGGATCTTGCGTTGCATTTTTCTCTGGCATATTTGCATTTTTGTTCTTTTGTAAAATACTCGTACCAAAACGTTGTAGCTCGTATGGGGAATGGCTTTTTTTAACATATTACTTTATTTAGTATAATGTACAGTAAATATAGCAACACAAAAATATAGCTATATAATCTGGGTATAATAGTATTGTTTTACCTGTTTGCCTTTTCTATCTTTGCTATTTTTTTTTTTTTTTTTTTAACTTTAAAGTTCCCTTGCTGTGTTACATAGTGGATATAATATGGATATATTGGTACTTATTGTATTTAGATTGATGATTCTTAAATATCTACTAGGCAGTTCTTGCTTGCTTCACTTTAAGTTTCGATTTCAAGTAAAACTCTTCAATATACCGCAGCTTTAATGGGGAGAAGAAAATTAGCAAATTCACTTTCTACAACTCTTCAAAGCTGCGTGGTTCAAAACAGTTACAGAGAATAGCTTATATTGCACTGGAGTGTATTCCTTCGGTGACAAAAAGTTTGTCAGATATTGATTTTTTGCCAACTGGCCCTGGTACTCTGGCTTCAACTGTTCAGGAAAAATGTAATAAACCCTCTCCCCCCACATCACGAAACTCAGCACACACTGTATTCAAATTAACCCAAATCAAAACTCCCCTTTCCATCTCATGCAAATCCTTCGACTCTGTCATCTTCCCAACTTTGTGTGAGGTATTGTAACATTTACTACATAAGTTTTAATTTTTATAATTAAACATTGATCTTGTTACTCAAAATTAAACAAAAGGCTTAAAACTTCAAAGGAAAGATAAACTTTATGTGTAATTTCCAAAACCAATCATTTTCATTAAAACTATTAGAAAAAAAGTTCTAGCAAACTAAACAGAAAATGAAAATAAAAAAAATAATAATAACCTTTACCAAGGATAGTCAAAGTGTTGTGAAAGTAAAAACAGTAGAAGAAGAAGAACAACCATTCCGACCAATTTCTCCCAAACTCTTCACTTGTGTAATGGAGCATATATTCAGGAAAATGAACTGTATAATAAAATCTGAATCAACGTAAACGGCAGTCGACTAACAAATCTAAAATTAACCAACAATGTGGTCTTATTCGCCAAAACACTGAAAGCACCACAAACTGGAACAATTATGTGAGCATAGCAAAAATGCAGGGCTGTCACTAAACAAACTGAAGACGCAGTTAATTTCAAACGGATCTGAAACCCCAATAAAAATAGATGGAACAGTCCTCACATATGTGAATAATATATAATATAATTAATATTATATATTAATAATATATAATAATATAATAATAATAGATACCTAGAACAACAGATTTCCTTTCATGATAAAATGAAAAAAGAAGTACAAAGAAGGATCTTATTAGCCTGGATAGCATTTTGGGCCCTTAAGTTTATATTGTTAGACCAAACACTAAGAAAATCAGATTCCAGACGCTGGAAACCTGTGTATATCCTGTATTACTATATAAGTGCCAGACATGGCCAATAACAGAAAAACAAATGAACAAAATTCAAATATGCCAAAGAAAAATGCAACTCAAGATCCTGGGAATAACTTTGAAGGACAAAATACCTATAATATTAATAAATCAGTTATCTCAGACAATAGACATCGCACAAATAGCTACCAGAAGCAAATGGCAATGGAACGGTCACGTCGCAAGAATGCAGGACAATAGATGGACCAACAAGATCTCTATGTGGGACCGCTGTACAGGGAAAAGGGACATAAGGCAGACCCAGAAGAAGATGCACAGACCTCTTCAAGGAACACGCAGGTTCAGATTGGTCAAGAGTAGCAAGAGGAAGAGAAAAATGGAAATCTCTCGAGAATAAACTAGTGCAGTGAGAAATGGAGTAACCAAAGAACAAATCAGTCGGAGTGTCTTAAACAGCATATGAATAACTAGCGTGGAATAGCTCACCATGTTAGGAAAAAGCGAACTTTCCCTACTTGTTAGGAGGCCTTTGTCCTTAAGCGACACAATAGGCTATCTTTATATTTATCTTGGAAAGAATAAAGTTCAAGGTAAATAAATATAAGGACAATATCAAGGAAAAGTCACTCTTATCGTCCATCATGGTTAACAGACAATCAGCTTATGAATTTGGCACTGCATTGGATTCTATAATGTAAAACTGGATGCATTATATGAAGGAGGATTTCAGACACGGAAACACACCGAGACCATTTGCATCCTACTGTACCTCCGGAAGTGAATGAATGAATGAATGAATGAATGAATGAATGAATGAATATTGTTTAACGCCTGTTTTTGCTACAGAGGCACCACAGGACAGTGATGATACATGAGATGAAATGATATATTGGGAAAGAATTTATTTTTAAGGAAGGAAACATTCCAGGTCTAAGTTTAGGGTACCTTCCCGGCATTTGTCATTTATGAAGACTGAGGAAAACCTGGAAAAAACCTCAGTCAGGAAGGACGGTCCTGGCGGTATTCGAACCCAGACCTTCCGCTCACGAGTCCGCGCCTTAACGACCTCGGCTACCCATGGCGGCACGAGGGGTATTATTTTTGTAACGTGAACATTACTTGTACATTAATTATAAATTAACCCCGTTAATCCGAATTTTTGCCAATCCGAATAGAACTTGGTCCGAAGTTCGGACTGGCGGGTTTGGACTGTAGTTCAAATATCTATATAGAATTATTAGAATGTGTTATAAATATTAAGTGGAAGGGTAAAAGCTACAGTTTAGCAGTCGTTTGGACTGTTTCAGCCAAACAATATTTCGACGTGGAATGACTCTGGAGAAGTAAAAATGACAAATACGCTTTTATAATCTGAGTTAATATATTCACTTCTCTAGCTGTTCGAGATATACAGAACATAAATATTAATAAGCAATGAAACTAATGAAGAGAATGGCTGGCAGGAATTGTCTTAAAAAGCCAAGAATGCTAACACAGAACGTAGAAGTGAAGAATTCTTTTCCAAGTAAAATGTTGACTTACGGCAAACTACCAAGGTTTGAAATGAGTGAAATGAATTACATGTGGCGCAAATAAATCCGCAGTTTTTCGGCTATTGCATTCGCCTTTTCAAGTTTAGAGAAAATGTTGGTATAAATTACGAATCTTCATCCAACAGGTTAAACATGTGCGCCCTCCGTTTTCCAGATAGCTACTGAGTCACAGAGGTATTTTTTCAAAAATAAAAGAAAGTCTATTACACACAATTTTTAAAAGCAAATGAGAATCTTAAGACCGTAGTTTGGTCCATGTAGAAATTAAAAAGCAAAAGTGAGTGTGCATAAACTCAAGAGCAGATTAATATTAACTAAATAAACGCCGAAATTGCCAGGGTAGACGTTTGATTGAAATCAGCAAAGAAGTTACAGTAAAAAGAAGGTAAAGAAATAAAATTAATCCAATTAGAGATAGAGTTTGGGAGCCATGAAAATTGGCACATTGTAGTAATGCCAACGAACTATAAAACGTTGCTTCAATTGTCTTTAGATTATTTGACCATGTATTTGAATTCCATAAGTTTGAACATTTGCCGGTAAGTGTTGGTGCATGCGAGATACACAATTTGGAAATATTTCTAGAGAAGACCCGAAAAAGGAGCTTCATGGCCATAATGAAGAGAGGAGGGGGTTGGAGAGGGGGTGTGAGTAATAGAAGGGGAGCTCAAGAATAAGGATTCCATTCATGTTTATGTATTTTATATAAAATTATTAATAGAAAACGAAAATATATCGAAGTATTTGTATATTTGTATGTATACATGTAGATTTATGTGTATGTATATATGTATGCATGTATGTTGTTTCTGCATGTTTTGCAATTTTTAAACCATATTCTAGAGTCTTTTGTTGCATAAATGAATGCATATTTTATACATTTTAATGCATACCAATCCAACGTCTATTCATTATTGAAAATGCATTTCTGTACTTAAATATCTGTGCATCTTAGCGTACAATATTGATCATAAAATCATTTTTAATAATTTGCCTTTTGGATGTTACATAGAATACTTTATAACTCTCACAATTAAAATTAGAATAATTTGTTTCTTCTAATGGGACATACAATTTCAATATTAAATACGTTTCCTTTATCGATTGAGTATTTTCAGCGAACAGATAGTTGATATTTCAGTCAGTTTTCAGTTCATTGTATATAAATATACTTTATATATAATTTTTCACAAAAGCAATTTTTCGAAAATTTAGAGCAAAATAGACTTTACAATGTAAATAAAAATATTTTAATCATAATATTGTTGACATATTGAGAAACAAAACGCATTTGGTTTTGAAAAAAAATATAATCTGCTGTATTTTGTTTGAATACTGAGAAATTCGTTTGTTTATGTTTTAACAATCTTAAATTAATTTTCAAGGAGACGGCTGCATTGGTTCAATTAATAAATACATGCAAACGAGATGGAAATTGAAATATTTTAGTATCTAAACAAATTTAATATAATTTTCCTTAAACATTCATGGCATGTAACTAATTTTGGCCTGCGCTCTACAGTTACAAGAAGGATTAAGATAGCGAACTGTTGTGAACTCCGCTTGTTACGGAGAAGAAAAGGGGGAAAAGTGGAAAACTGTCAGGTGCTCATCTTAGCCTCCCAGGGTGTAAGTAGCGTTCCTTACGTGAGGAGCCGAGGGAAGGCTCATTGTGTCCTCTTAATTGAATTCTGTGCATTCTCTTCTTTCTCTCCCCCTTCCTCTCCAAGCTGCTACCTCCTGGTTCAATTCTTGTGCGTGGCGAGTGTGAAACATAATAAGACCCCTTCATCTTACACCCCTTCAACCTAACACCAAGCCCTTTAAAAAAAAAGAGAAGGTCCCATTCTCACCTCATTCCCTGCCTTTTTTACTTGACTCCAGCCAGCCTCTCCCCTCCTTTCTTTCTTTTATTTTGCTTGTCGACGCTCTCGTTTTCCTATTGTATAATGAAGAAGGAGTGCTCTTTCTATAAGACCACTGAAATGTTTTCGTTCTGTTTTAGGAAACAAAAACATCGGAGCGGTCTTTCTTCTAAGCTTTCAACTTCATTACCTTGGCATTATTTTGCTCGGAACACTCGGGTGTCATGGCAACTTCTACTACTTGAGCTCATTAACATATGTAACATTACGGGTGTCGTAGGTAATAATGTTTCCAAGAGAACTGTATTACTGGCTATCTAATTTTGTCTTAACAACGGAATATGTTACATTTAACTTTTTTTCATTTATGAAGGGCACCATATTCTTTTCAACTCCATAATCGCTACGAACGTTTCTAAAGCTATCTTTCTTTTTATTTACTACCCGCATGTTTTGTGTTCCATGAACTTCATTTCAGGTCGTTATTATTTTGTATCACTTCCTCCGATCGACCCCCACTGAAATATAATTATAATATATATTTACGTAAGCCAAATCATCATATTTTGGCATTGTAATTAGTAATATAAATATTATGTGTGTGTCATAAGCTTTAACGAAGCTTTGATGTTTTGTTACTGAAGCTTGTGCAATGGGGAGTCGGCTTTGCAACAAAAGCGTGATATTATAAGGAATCGTAACGTTGACAAGATATAATAAGAGCATGATATTGTGTAAGAACACGCTGTATATCCTAGTTAGTGAAACATACTGTATAAACCCAAACATAGTTAGACGTAGACGTAATAAATATTAAGGGTGACTTGCCTTGCCACCCAGAGGTGACGTGACATGAAAGTGTCCTCAGAGAAACACTTGTATAAACAAAAAGCAACCCTCTTTTCCACTCACTTAAAATATTATGTCTAGGTGTGCATGTGGATAGAGAGAATTATTGTGCTGATGAAGTATTGTTTAGTTTTAAGCTTAACAAACCCCAAACCATAAACCTCTTAGAAATTATGATGACAGGACCTGGTGATTGTTGACTTCGTGGGGGAGGGAAGTGTTTAACAATAACTCTTATGTCTAGACTAGGAGATTATTACCCCTCCTTCGGCATCTCATTTGCATAAAAGGTTCTTGAATTTATTCACAGATAGGAGAGAAGCCTTGGTGCTTGCAGGATCCACGTCCAACTGTATAAGAAACTCCTTTAATAAATGCTTATACTTTTTAATACAGTTGGTTAAGTTATTCAGCATTCATCTAAAAACACCTCGTCTTTCCTGGAGGAGTCGACCTAGCTCGATTCCCCGAAGTGACGCCTATTATCCCAATATAACACCCCTTCTCGTCTTAGTTATCGAGACTGAATAGGGAAATTGTAGCACCGCATTAACGGATGAACATCACCAAGTTGTAAATCAGTCGACGGACATCACAGCTTGGACTTCGTTTAATAACATCCTGGTGGCAGACGATATTACACTTGGAAGGCCAACAAGTTCATAAAACTATACAACAGGGAGAAGCCCGGGGATTGCGTTTAAAGCCCCCCTTTTATTTAAAGGACTGCCGTTGCAAGGTTAATAAACTGAAGGAATTTTAAATCCTTTGGGGCTTTGACCCCCGACAGACCGTTGTACTGGTAGCCTTTAAACTAGCCAATGTCAGTAAAATGTTTTAAATTTTCAAAAATAGTGAACGGTAGGCGGGGTAGGTGAACTTAAACCACTCGCGCCTATGTGACCTAGTGGCAATCGTTAAAGCCAACGATTACTTGAAACATTGGAGCGGTCTTGAATTTAATATTTAAGGAAATGATTGCTTGGCTTGGGCATTCAGTTCTCAGTACACAATACGCGGTTGAAAGTTTTACACACGGCGAGATACAGGCAGTCTAAGTTCCAGTTGCAGTGAGACTCAGCTCTCAAAGACAGCTAACAACTTCGGACGCGGGTACGCAGTTCTGACACAACAGTTAGGCAGTTTTTAGGTTGATGTTCTACTGAGAAGTAATTATTAGTTACGCAGTTCTGATACATCTGTTAGGCAGTTTTCAGTTTCGCACGCAACGGCACTCATCTGTAAGTTTCACATGCGGCAACTAAGTTTGTATCGGCGTATCTAAATCTATTGTACAGAGGACGCGAAAGATTTTGGATATAATAAATACCAGTGTATATTATATTGCATCGCGTGCTTATTTACACTATACCTCTCCCAGTTTTGTTAAGTACCAGTCGACAAAATAGCGGAATTCTCCGAATGAATAGCTACATACCTACTTATATTTTGAGTGTAAAAACAAATAAATTGAAGCGTTTTAGTCGGCCCCAAACTTTAGAGCCTAATTATGAGACTGTTTGTTTGTGGCCCCACTTTGACCCCAAATTATGAAGCGATTTGTTGTCGATGCCGAGTAGCTTCACGTTGTGATGTCAATTTGGAACAGGCTTGATATTTTGATTGTTGGTCGCTTCGGTCTTGTTGCCCAAGCTTCAATCACAACAATATACCCTCATTATGCTCTGTGGAACAAGATTGAAAAATGGGGCATTCAGTATATATTCCCAATAAAGCGAACATCCTGTATATGAATAAAAAACTAAAGTTAAAACCATCCTGGCTGATGAAAGAAATATTTTCAGTAATGCAAATTCTATTACAAATACATTTTCATTAACTATATTTTTATTATTCTATTTATGGAGCTAGCAAATTCATATGTCGTTATAATAAAGGAAATATTGCTGGTTAGAGAAGAGAGTCTAGTTGCTGTAAGTTTTTATGAAAAAACATCTGCAAAAAAAAAATTAATTTAGGAGTTAATTAAACACATTCCTTGCTAAGATAGTGCCATTTTCTATATTCAGTATAATTCAAGATGTTTATGATATAAAAATATTTTATAAGTAAATATATCCTCTAAAAGGACCCTGAAAATGACAATTTTTTCATAACACTGAAAATCTATACATTTTAATTACTTTCAAAATAGTTTAGGAAAATTGCTAATTTAAACTTCTGTTGCTCTTTAAAAGGCATAAAACAGATATACGAAAGCAGTTTTCACGCATTTAAGAGTTTGTTATGTTGTACAAATGAAGTCGTAACAAAAATAAGTGTTGTTTACTGTAACACTTAAAGATGGATCTTGATCGAGATATCTTCATCGTTTTTATGGCAATCCCGGAACAAATCGTTATTAAATATTCCAGCTTCTTGTGCAGAAGAGTAAAATTACTTCCGCAACTTCTTTATGTAAGCACTCATAAATTCACAAATGTGTGTTGCACAATTCTTTCAATATTATTTGTATTTTGTGAACATTACAGGTTTCCCCAATTACAATGTTCACTTAATCAGATACAATATACTTGTAACAACGAAAAAATAAAACAAAATAAAAACAGGATACAATAAATCAAATATAAAAATAGCTACAAAACAAATAGACCAAAAACAAAATAGAGGGTAATGTTGGTAGATGATAAGTTAATCGACGTGTTACTTGTTCCCGGCTTATAAAATTTAATTTAAATAATGGATTCTGAATATAAATATTATGATGATGAATATTTGTCTGTTAGAGCAGCACATGATCGCCATAGTGTTTTTCTATATTCTTTCAAGCTGTTTTCCACGTAGTGGTTAAATATAGATGCACTGTTATTCCACCCACAACGCCTTATATTTACGCTCATGTGTAGTGTGAAATATGTAAATGATTGTTATTTTCCATGTGCAATGTTGCAAAGTTATACAGTCACACTAATCTACTATTAAAATCTTCTTCAAAATTGTAATTTTGGGCATGTTTAATTTTGTTGGCAATCGAAACTACTTCGTCTTTTTATCTCCCTCATTTGAAAATAAAAGCGTTTTGCTTTTAGCTTATGAAGCCTCAATTGTTTTCTTCTAAATAAGAAGTGGATTTAATTTGCAACAAGAACACAGCATATGCCGAACAGATAATGGTAGTGCCATGATGTCAGAAGTTTACCTTCGGCCTGTTAAGCATGTGCTTGACCTACCCATCTTCTTAAACCGTCATGTCTCCTTTCACTAGCAGCGGTTGACAGCGGAGAAAACCGAGGAATGGCCACCATGCGGAGAAGTGTATTGTGACTTCAATAAATACAAAAGGATATAACAGTCATAAAGCACAGAAACAAGCAATGTAATTTAAAAAAATGAACTTTTTAGGATGCATATTAATAGTTAATCACATTCAATATACAAGGAAATTAAATGGGAAACTGTAACGTAGCAATGTAACACGTAAAGGAAATATTTTCTTCAGGAAAATGCATACGCTTTCAAAAAAGATGTGAATTTATTTTAATTTAAGCTAAGCTAAGCTAAGCTAAAACCTACATACAATAAAAGTAAAATTGCAACCTATGCGTGGTCCTCCCTAAAAAAAAAAAAAGGTAACATGCATTATATTAAGGAAAGTGTCAACAAATTATGAAGATTAAAAAATGGTGGGAGCGAACCCACTACCTTCCCGTTAACAGCATGATACTCTAACCAACTGAGCTACCAGGTCGACATCGCAATATGGTAATTATTCGCCTAGACTAGTTGACTGGAGTTGGGCTCGGTTTTCTGCGCTGCCTTTCGCTGCCGTTCTATAGGACTCCTGCACCAGAGTGGTGTGTGCCTGTTGCTTGAAAGTTTAGAGAGAGCAGCACTTTTATCAGGATTAAACCGATTTAGGAATATTTCTAAATTTTAGGGCCCTTACTCTCTTCCAGACCTCAACCAATGACCAAGGTAATGTACCTATTGCAGATTTTAATTCAATTTGTATTTTTAGTGTTTTAATGTATAAAACAGTTAGCAATTGGCAAAGTCATTTAAATTTCAATTACGTTAGCTTAGCCTTTAATCTTTTAGTTGATAAATTTTAGGTATGAATAATGAATAATGTTCAAAGTTAAATTGTGATATTTCTTGCTATTAAATAAGTAAATTTCAGGCAAGTACATTTATTATACAATTTTTTCTTAATGCGTTTAATAATATGCTTGGAGGTTCACTGAATTTTATGAGAATATTCAAGCAGTTTACATAAATCACATCTTGTAATATTTTTCGGTTGTAGGAACTCTATTAGATAATTATATTCTCCCCCAAATGGAAACTATCTTTCCTGCCTGGCCTTATTCTGATCACTTTGATTTCAGTCACTTAAATGTTAACGCAGGCCTCAACAGGAGGGTGCTGTATAGGAAACCATAATTCTGAGGAATCCTAAAGTCGTACAGCTACTTGCAGCGTCAAGCCGCCTTTTAACTAATGCTACTACAAGTCGTCATCGTTCTATAAATCTACAGTTTTAATGACTGCACTCTAATGTTACATCTTCTTTGAAGATATTTTATCAAAAATAATTTATCCACAAGCATGTTTTCCTTAGTTTTGCAGAGGTTTTAAATAATGAAAAGGGGTTAAATAATTAAATAAATATGTAGAGGGGAGGGAAAATGAGGGAAAGGGTTTGAATTTGATTTTTTTTTCCTCAGGGTAATGTTGTTTCTTCCTCTCCGATGATATATCCGCTGACATATTTTGCCACGGCTATTGAGACTCTGCTGCTGGATACTTTTATGGTCCTGTGACCATAGGGGAAGGAGTATATGGATATTGATAATATGTATGGTTATAGGAGATGAAACACGATTTATTATTCGTAAATAAAATATCCCAAATAAAAATATAGTGTCGTTATTTCCTGGAGAATATGTGCCACTTTTGCACTAACTATGACGATCACTTTGACGTTTCTTAATTTGATAAAGACTGATCCTGAAATCAACTAATCCTGAGACGCAGCTGAACTCAACTAATAAAGCTCTTCCACTTAATACTCTTCCAAAACTAACTACAGCTTTCTACCAACTGCACTGAACTGAGAAAGCCCTTCCACTGATAATGCCCCAAACTGAATACTCTTGCAAAACTATCTGCTGGCCGAAAAATTACGAGACTAAATAAACCTGGTCTACGTGACTTTTTACATGTAGATATCAACTGAAGAAAATCTTTCCTGAAGAGGTTATCGGCCTGTCTTTTCCTCCCTGTATGTTTATTGCTTTATTATGCTTACCCCGCTTTACAATTCCCTAATAGTATACAAATAAACTTCTTACTCAAGGATTGTCCCTTAGAAATGTCTCCAGAATACATCGGTTTGCTTGGATCATCTTTACAATATGCAACAGAAATTCCCAGGTCATATTTTATGACTGGGGTAGCTTTCTTCACCCTGACAAGAAAATATTTTACACACAATAATTCAACACATGTACAAAAAATAAAAATGGCATTACACTCAGGATTATAATAAGGAAGATGTATATGAATACTTGTTATAATTACTCTAATTAGATGTGGAGGTAGCACCTTATAAATACTATCTTAGCTTTAAACAAAATAGGTCAACATTTTTAACAACCATTACTTAATATTGCTAAATCTGGAAAATATGCAGAAAGAACATTTAAATTATAAATTTAATAGTAGAAATGCTTGGAAAGTACATTAATTTAATAAGAAAAGAATCAGCTCTATTTTTGGAATAGTTCCAACGTATTTCATTTAGTTATCACATGTTCTAATTTCCTTTTTTCTCACGGTGATGTGCTAAAATTGCCACTTTACAATTTGGGGTTATTAAAATATTATATATTATACTTTCTCATGTTTGAAACTCAAGTTTCACACTATCGAACAATATCTGGTTCCTATTGGTGTGTTAATTTGAAATGGGTTGTAATTATAGATGGACACACACCAGAACGTTTTAACGTTGGAGTTTTCGTTATCATAGTTGAGGTTAATGGGATAAGTGTCTGTTCTTTGTTTCATTCCCCAATATATGATGTCATACTAACTAAAACAATATTGAACAGCTACATATTTCTCCCCCCCCCCTTTAACTTCAAAATAAAACTTTTATTGCAAACGCTTCGATACTTGAAATTATAAAGTAGAGCAGTTTTAGCCATTCTTAAAACGTCAGTACACGATCCTTTTCTCGAAATGACTTCTAAAGGAATCTCCCGGGAGGAAAATTCATTTAACGTCTGAAGTCAGCCATGTCCACCCGGATAACTGTCATAATGACCCGCACGTTGTGAGATGCCGGTAACGACATCTGTGTGAGAAATGAAGTAACAAATTGGGAGCAGAGAAAGTGTATGACAATAGACTGCGAATCGCCTGGGGGTGTTTGACAGCGAGAAAGAAAGAGAAAAGTTAGCAAAATGACGACAAATGAGTGGTTTTCTGGTAGCTATTAGAGTTAATTAAACATTTAAATATATTGACAATGACGTTTTAGTTAGTGAGTTTATCTCAGAGCTGCATAAGAATTCTGGTAATCTAGTCAAATATATGAAGTGAAATATTCATTAAATGGGAGTAAAGTTTGTCTATATTTGTTTATTTATTCGGTTTGTTTAAATATGCTCGATAATATCTCTAGTCATTAGCATTCTATTCAATTCAGGGAATGAAACAGCCGATAAGTTTTGCTTAGTCTTTTTCTTGATGTTCTTATAAATGTAGTAAATGTAAGACCCGGGACTCACGGCTTTGCTTCCCTTCCAAAGGAAGCCATACGTAGGATGTTTACGTCCTAAAAATATCCATCGATCCTGGCCGGGTTTGAATCAATGACCCTGGGTCTACGAGAGGAAACGCTATTGGAATACTTATTGTGCTATTATTGAAATTGTCAATTCACAGTGTCACATGTACGGCCGAGGGGTGTATTAAATTGGTAATTGGTCAAAAATTATTATGCGAAGCTAGTTTTATTTTCTTGAATAGTTTATACTCTTACATTGCCTAGTTCAGTCATAAAGTGCTCACTTATATACATAAATTCATTTGGTTTACCTCTTCCGTTTGCGACTTAAAGGAATTTATCGTGACGCAATCGTCCGCTTAGAAACAAGCAGGTTTAGGTTCAACTTAGATTCTGCCTACACCTACGTACCCTTTATGCCTATATTAGGAGGCAACAGGGCCTCAAGAAGTGTCTGTTCCTTCACTCGTCGCCTGTGCTATCTTGTGCTGCTACTGGCCGCTCTGCACTCTTGGCTCTTCATGACATCACCCCTATGGTAAGGGCCCGTTCGGCTTTAATGGTCTGATTTCTAACTACCATGTGTTAACGCAAGCCTTCAGCGTTAGAGGAGATTTTAATTGCATTTTATTATTAATATTAAATAAAAGAAGTAACAATGGCAGTAACACTTTTAATTATACAAGGGGAGTACTCCTTCCGTTACGCTTCCCTAGCTCACGCCATAAGCGTGACAATAGTTCGCATGAAACATAACCAAAATACGTGCACATATTCTATATCCCCAACCTATCAAATGAATTAACCATTTTAAAATACGGTAGATGTATTTTATTATACAAAATATTTTCCAAAGATACCAAGGTACTTTCGATGAAAATCAGGTATCTAAGAAAGTCTAAAGCATTGTAGACAAGAACTCTGCGTACAAAACTTTGTGTCGCTGTTCTTAAGTGCTAAACGACAAACCATTTGATACTTCCTGCTTTAAAGAATTTAACTGCTACTCTTTTTGTGCATTTCAAGTATCTTTAACGAACATGGAAAGGTATTTCCAAGACCAAAAATGCATTCCACTCATTTTCGAGAATCTAAGCATGCTAACTATCACTAAGTGTAGAAATTCTGAATAAAACATGATTATCATATCTAAAAATCGCATATATCTAAAAATATACATTTCTTAAACTTAAAATATGCGTATTTAAGCTAATTAATTAATAAAGTCATTAAACACTTTTGGTGTAACAACATTGTGGTAGAAACAACTGTGCTGCACTAAAAGTCATATTCTGAAATAGTATGAAATTTTAAAGTTATTTTAGGTATTTTTGATATACCGAGGGTGCCAAAAAGAAAAACGTATACACTCTTTCACATTAGATACCCTATTTAATATATTTCAAAGTTGCACCGAAAAACAACAGTAATGTGTAGTATGGTGCTCTGTAAACAGATGTGACTCACATACATTATGATAGCGTTGCTACGTGACAGGTAAATCAACAATGAACAAATGAAGCTAAGATTATCCTATGATGTTCTGTAAACAGAAGTGACTCACATTACGTTATGCTAGCGTTGCTACAACCAAATGGAGCCAAGATTATCATTTGAATAGTGGCAAGCACTTTTGAAGTGGTAATGGAAAACCGAGAGTGTTGACGTTCAAAGGCAATGGAGACGTGTGTACAGAACAGAACCGCCAACACGAGTGACAATTACACGCATTCGAGACAAATTTGAGACTCATGGTGCCGTATGTAACAGGGTGGTGCACCATCACATTACCACCGAGATTACATGCGTACTTTGATGACAATCTTCCAAGGCACTGGATAGGACGAAGAGGTCCGATTGAGTTTTCACCGCGTTCTCCGGATCTAACTCCATTGGACTTCTACCTATGGGGAACTCTTAAGGATATTGTATACCATAGAAAACCAGCTACACTGCAGCATTTCGGGAAGATATTGAAACGGCAAGTGCTGCAATCGCCGAGGACAAACGTTGCTCAATCAGTAGTTCAGAAGTGTATCGACGCCGATGGTGGCCATTTTGAGCAACTGTTGTAACTGTAAAAGTGTAAGATGATTAATGCTCATTATTTACTGTTTGTGTTAACACAATTTTTTTCTTTACTTGAAGTGTGTATATATTTTGGGCACCCTATGTATTTAGGTAACTTTTCAGATAATTTTGTGCCTTTTTAGATTTTAAAACGTTTTAAACTCATTTTAGATAATATTTATACTGTTTTAGACAATGTCAATTACATTATTTATTAATGTTTCTTTTTGATAAAAGTTGTATAATTTTGTGTTTAGAATGAAGGATATCAGAGAAATTTGTTTCTGTATTTTACCAATGTATTACATTAAAAAGTTTGGAAACGTTATGGAAATATATTATGTAGTGTATCTCTCAATTAATAGGGGAAAGTAAAAAATAAGAATATTTTTAAATTTTTTCAGGTTGTTAGAGGATCAACATTTTAATTTAATTAATTAACTGTAATGTTGTCCAATTTTAAACTATACAAGTGTAAAACGTGCATTAAGGTTTCTTTGTTTCTTTATTATTAAGGAAGAGCTGCTCATGTGTGTGTGTGTGTGTGTGTGTGTGGGTGTGTTAGGTAGTGCAGAACCTTCACCAGTAGTTTTATCTCTTAAATACCTCGTTATGTTAAAATGTGATGTGCCACAAAGCTCAGTAGAGCATGTAAGACACGGCTTTACAAATAAGTCTTTTGTTTCCACTCTTCACCAGAAGGAGAGGATGTGATCGCATTGTTTCTTGACTCGCTCATTACGAACCGCCACTTACTGCGGACTCGGGTGAAAAGATGTTATCACAACGCTAGAAACAGCTGGTACAGACACGGAGAAAAGAACTGCCGCCGGAAAGAAAAGATTGCTCAACTCTCTTTGCCGAGAAGTAAGCAGGCAGTAGTGTTTTGTTTTTATGCCGAATGAAGTAAATGCAGCAGGAGAAAGTGTAAGGATGGGAGAGAACCGTGGACAAACTCAGAGACATTTGAGGTAAAATAAGATAAACTTTGACCCAAATGCATATACAGAGAGTGCCAAAAAAGTATACACACTTCAAGCAAAGAAAAAACCGTGTTAACATAACAAAACTGAATTCACACAAACAGAAAATGATGAACACTAATCATCTTACACTTTTACAGTTACAACAGTTGCTCAAAATGTCCACCATCAACGTCGATAAACTTCTGAGTACGTTGAACTACTGATTGAGCAAAGTTTGCAAAAGTGTCCTCAGCGATTGCAGCACATGCCGTTTTAATTTCTTCCCGAAGTGTTGTCAGTGTAGCTGATTTTCTACGGTATACAACATCCTTAGAGTTCCCCATAGGTAGTCCAACGGAGTTAGATCCGGAGAACGCGGTGGAAACTCAATCGGACCTCTTCGGCCTATCCAGTGCCTTGGATCCAGTGCGCAGACTTGCTGCTGTACGAGGTCTCCTAGATCTGCCCTTGTGAACATTGCATACTGTACCACAGTCTCAAATTTGTCTCGAGTGCGTGCAATTGTTACTCGCGTTTGCGGTTCTGTTTTGTACATACATCCCCGTTGCCTTTGAAACTCTACAACTTTCTCGGTTTTCCAATACCACTTCAAAATTTCTTTCCGCTGTTCAAACGATAATCTTGGCTAAATTTTGTTGTAGCAACGCTAACATAACGATGTGAGTCACGTCTGTTTACAGAACATCATACGACACATTACTGTTACTTTTTCGGTTCAACTTTGAAATATATTAAACAGAGATCTACAGTGAAAGTGTGTATACATTTTTGGCCCCCTCGGTATATATACTTAGTATAAGCAATAATCTAACCTCCTGATTGTTCTCACCAAAAATTAAACTAAATAATTATAGCAGCATTATAAATGTATATAATTTGAAAATACAAATAATGAGAAAAGGATCTATAATAACGATCTTAAAAATCATAATCTCTTAAATTAAAATATTAACATTTTGTGTATAAAAGTAACCAAATAAATTAATATTTATTTAGAAAGTAGCATGGCGTGAAAATAAAAGATTTCCTTTATTTGTTTATTTTTGAAACAGTGTAGGTTATCAGCACACTATTTTATACATTTTACTCAATTTTGAATTGCTCTTAGTAAAATCTAAACTATAATCCCCCACAAGTGTATACCTTATAATAAATATATTTTTCTACCGTCATTCTATTTTTCCATTAGCTAAAATGCATTTTTTTGCATATGTATTGTTTAGACTGTTATGCTGTGTGATTTAGTATCGTTAGGGATGAATTTCTAAAAACAAACGGTCCTATGCTTTAACCTGATTAGTGGTTTGAAATCTCCCATCTAATGGAAGCGTCGAGAAAACAGGTAATCATTTGGAAACTAGGTAGCAAGCAGATCGGAACTTATTGATGTCATATCTTCTCCCGCTCGGAGGAACCAGTTCAAAAACATGTTAATCATTTATATCAGATATTTAGTAATAGCCTTTGATAATGCAATACGTTTATAGTTTCATTTGGGGAGTTACATTTTCCTAGCTAAGCGAGTTTAATTATAACTGTTTAATTACTCTTTCAGTTAGTTGATACTCTAAGAGCTGCTCTCTTATTTTTGGATGTCGTAGAACATAGCTGGTGTCCTCCACCAAAGAGGATCTAGTCTCAACAATTTCCTTCGGAGGTAGGCAGGGGTCGCATGGCCCATGACCTTTTTAGCTCGGTGATGCAGTTAATGTCAGCATAGCCATGTATATTAGCGCTGCTAAGGAAAGTTCATAGTTAAATAATGGCTTCTTAATAGTATTGTCTGCTTTAGTTTCCTTCATTTTGTGGGGACGGGCGTTGTACTTTAATACAAACAATGGAGAATACTATTCTTTGGGGAGGGGGGGTGTTATTTTTTTTTTGTGCATTAGTATAAGGTTATTTTAAGTTAAGTTATACATTTTAGCGAATTCGAAAAGAATGTAATCTATTGTGGCCCCGCGAAATATCTATATTTATTTATTTATTTGTTTTAAACGAATTCCTGAATAATGTAACCTACTGCGGTTGTACCCATAGAATAGTTTTTGAATAATTTCTCCAAGTTTCCATCGATCGAACACACTAGGTACCTACAATACAAAATATATACAAATACATCTTTAAATAGATGTATATATGTGTACTTTAACGCTCTAGCAGTCGCAATTTTTGTTTTTCTCAACGAAACTTGGCAAAAAACAATTCGTAGATTTCGTTAACCAACAAAATTACACGTTTGGGGTGCATATTAACCCAAAGCGAAAATGTTTTTTAAAAGGGCCCTTGCCGCAATTTTTGTTTATTCTCAAGGAAACTTTATGAACTTTAAAAGTGGTAAAAGTGTTTTCCGAATATCAGGGCCATTAGACTATTAGGAGTGGGAGTATAGCTGAAAAACAAAGGGGGCTAGAAATTTATTTTTTTTTAAAGGAGAATTGGTAAATGGCATTGAAATTAAACAATAAAATAGTTTCTGAAAATCAGTGAAATCGGACTTTTAGGAGAAAAGGGTTACCTGGAACCCAAAATTTAAAACTCGCTCTAGGGGCATTCATGTTTTTTTTTTTTTTTTTTTTTTGCAACGAAACTACATATATACCATTTAAATAGAATAAGAAACATAGTTTCTGAAAATCAGGCAGACTATTAGGAGTGGGGGGTTATCTGAAACCCAACATTTAAAAATCGCTCTAGCAACATTAATATTTTGTTTTTCACAATAAAACTCGTTACATACCATTTAAATCAAATAAGAGAAATAGTTTCTGAAAATTAGTGAAATAAGAACGTTGAGTGGGAGTTAACCTGAAACCCAAAATTTAAAAATTACTTTAGCGTCACCAATTTTTGCTTTTTCGCAAAGAAATGCCGTATACACTATTAAAATAAAATTAGAAAAATAGTTCCTGAAAAGTAGGGAAATCGGGTCATTAGGAATAGGGGCTTATCTGAAATGTAACTTTTAAAGATCGCCCTAGTGGCACCAATATTTGTTTCATCAAAACAAAATTCGACATTTATCATTTAAATAAACTAATAAATAACGGCTTATGAAAATTAGGGAAGTTAGACCATTAGAAGTACAGGTATACTTAAAAACTGATATTTAAAATGTATTCTTGCGTTTAATTTTCTCTATATTTTTAAAATAAAAATACAAATTAATTCAGCGTATAAACTGCATTTATAACCATGCTATGTTTTAGATTAAACAAAAACATTGTCGTGAAGATAGCAAATGTGAAATATTAATCAAATATGTGTTTGAGAATTACATTTACATGTAACAGAGCTCTGAAAAAAACATTCAGAAATAATTTACATTATGTTTTTCCTAAAATAACATTTAAATAAATTTCAAAGCTAACGAAAATCGATGAAACTTGTTGATTGTATATTCGTAGTACATTGTTTATAAATAGTAACATGTTTTTGTTTTATTGAAACATATGAACATCATCATCTTGAATACGCAATGTAACTCGTAACTTTCTATTTTAGTGAATGTAAAGATGGTATAAAGGGCTCAGTTCATAAACATAGTTACATTTAAAAATGTTTAAAAATATGCTCACACGGTATCTTTGTTTATCAGTAGTCATATATTTCATTTAATTAATAATATACCATCAATTTTTGTGGTTTAATCTCAATAATAGTTGCAAAATTCTAACTTTGTTCCCTTAATATCACACACTAATTTATTTCATTTTAATTAATAAGGTCATGATTTTGATGGTTGTTCTTTTTTAAAGTTACTTTACTCGGTGAGGAATTCGCTAAGTTTACGCAGCTCCTATGTGACGTTTTTTTTTTTTTTTTTTTTTCTTTACTTAGGGTTTAGGTGTTTCTGCATACTATAAGGACATTGTTTTAAAGAGACGGGGAAAGAACTGGTACATGTATGGGTTTAGACAACCTATTAGTATCACATCTACTCCCGAAGAACAAGTTAAAGTTGTGTAAAAGTAATTTACATCAGGCATGCGGTAAAGTAGCTTGTGATAATGTAATACATTTACAGTATGCGATTTCATTAATTACAGATGTCTAATTCAACAATTTTCTCCCTGGCCAAGTGAATATGATAATAATTATTATGCAGATACTCTATCAATTTATTTAAATTCCGTAGAGCCCCGTTCTTATTCTTGGATATGGTAAACGCGGCAATATATCTAATTTTTGTTTTAGTTTTGTTGATTTGCTTTATTTACGGACGCTCTTTAACATCTCAGGTCATCAGCGTCCCATTCTAATCAGGGCGTGAAACGTCGACTAATTTTGCTCAGAATCGTCTTTTTTAAGGCTTGATGTTCTTTTACGTGTCATAAATGTAAGACACGGGACCCACGGCTTTACTTCCCTTCCGAAGGAAGCTCATGCTTAGAATTTTACGCCCGAAAAAATCCATGGATCCTGGCCGGGTTTGAACCCGCGATCTTGGGTTTAGAAGGCAAGTATGGTTACCACTACACCACCAGGACCGACATACATAGAGTAAAATGTAAGCTAATGTCTCATCTACAATGCAAATTTACCGAAGTACTAAACAAGCCAATAGAAAATTATATGGTACAAAAAACCCTGGAAGGCGTCTTTAAGCCGTAAACAGAAAGTTGGAAACGAAGTCAAATACGATTCAGATTATACGTATTAATGGAAAACTATAACCTTTAACACAACACTTGTTGAAAAGTATTTCTTATCGTTTTGCGCATATTTAAGAACTGAGGACCATGGTATATGCATGTAAAATGCAATTCCTTGGCAAGGATATTCTGAGAACTAAACGAATTGCTGATTTTTCTTTGGAATAAGAAATAAAATAATCGTATATTTTAAAATTTCCTATATATACCGGACTGTGTATTATGCCTTATTGGATTCTTTCTATCTCTATTATATTTTTTATATTTATTTATTTATTCTGGTAGAGTCCTGCTAAGTCCACTGGCCTTCTCTTCCTTTCTACCAATCTAATAATCATTAAATGAAGTTATAGCGACAATATTACAATCAAAACATTGACAGTAAAGTTGACAATATTTGTACACATATAAACTAATGTAAAACATGATGTATATAAATAAATGCATGCTAATGCAAAAATATGGACAATATTTATGAAAAATGTTAACTGAAGAAGAAGAAAATGAAAAAAATAACATATAACAAGTACCACAATGACAATTTATACATATATCAACCTACGTAAATACTGAAAGTGGAAATGAAGATACAAGCAAAACATAAAATTAGAAACTCTGCAATAGAAACATTTATGATAGTAATAAAATAATAATAGAATAATTCTACAGCAGGATGAAACAAATAGATACATGTATTGTAACAAAAAGAATCTAAGTCTAGAGTAATGGATTATTTCTAATAATATTAAACAATTTCTTATGAAATGTTCCTAAAGTTCGGCAGTCTCTGACATCCCGTAGCAATGCATTCCAGAGACGGGCAGTGATGATGAGTAAAGTGATGTTCGGTGCAATGTAATAATAGTGTCTGGTTTTAGAACGTGCGTTAAGATTATGAGAGGAAGCTTTTGGATAAGATGGAGAAGATGTATGGATAATTTTGCAAAGTAGTGTGAGACAATGAATGTTTCTTCGGTCTTTCAAGCGGAACAAAGACAGCGTATCGAGGGAGGGTGTTATACGATCTAACAGACGCACATGTTATAGTTCAAGATAGAAGAATATTCAGTACTTTATAGATATTCTTTATAAAATATATATTTCTTCTTTTCTTCCTCAGCAGGTCTTTAAAATATTCTATGTTAATCAGAACAAGTCCTGTGAAAATATTAAACTTAGAGTTGATGTCAGTGTTAAAATAGAACCGTAGCTAAGCAACTTTGGAAAGAACCAAAAATTCAGGTTGAATATTGATGTGACATTCTAATGTTTTACTTGCTATAATCTATTTGCCAAAGTTTGTTTCTATAAGTGTTATGCATTTTTGTGCAGTGTACGTTAAAGATATATTTTCACAAAATTATGTAGGTATACTATAATATCCCCTCTCTTTGTGAGTTTTTCCCTATTTTTCTCGGTCTTTATGCTCACGCTCAAAGCTTTATCTTAGCACCCCTGGCTCCCACATGCATTTACTCACACGTAAGTTCCTTCTCCCCTGGCTATTTGTCACAAATCCATTAACGTAATTTTTCCTGGTGTCTACACAACTCTCCCCTATCCATATTTCCTTCTGATTGCTTCTTCTTTTAAGTCTACAAGGTGTGATTGATTGTGCAAGCAGTTCACAGTGTCACTGATGAACCTTAGAAAGTAAGCAGAAGCACGCTTCACAACACTCTGTTTCTGCCACCTGCTTACAGTCTTGAATGAATGGTGTTTAACGCCCGTTCCCGCTGCAGATGCACCACGGGTGAGGGACACTAATGATACATGAGATGAAATGATATATTGGGAAATGATTTATTTTTAAGGAAGGAAACGTTCCAGGCCTAAGTTCAGGGTACCTCCTCGGCATTTGCCATTTAAGGACTGAGGAAAATCTGGAAAAAACCTCAATCAGGGAGGACGGTCCGGCTGGATTCGAACCCCAGACCTCCCGCTCACAAGTCCGCGTCTTAACGACCTCGGCCACCCGCGGCGGTGCTTCAGTCTTGAAAAGGATAGTAATAGTAATGAACTTTTATTGCAACAGTTTTAAAGAACACACAAGTAAATGGAACTGTCGCATGGATCTTTCCCGTAAGGGGGGGCAGGCTACGGCTTTGCTCTTCAGATGCTCCAGGCGCGGGCTCTGCGGACCCTGAGCGCCTGTGGTACCTCTCACGTTACTAGAGGAAGCCGGGCCGGACTTGAGACGAGCCCCTCCTGCAAAGGAGTTGTCCGGATTGGGTTGGACTCGGCGTGGCAGTGGTACCCGGAACTCACGGGCAATTGAGTACTCGCAAAAGCAATGTGTCCCAGGGGAGTGCCAAAGGCCTGTACCCTGGGGGCTGGTGCGCTGGAATCTCCGTCATTGTGAGGCGGTGGTGGCTTCCTTAATGCTGGGGTCACTCACCCCTATAAAGGAGTAGGTCTAAGCTAGTACGACCTATCAGCCAGTGAAATTCTGGTAGCTGGGTGCGCTCGGCTCTTGAAGCTGCAGTTCACTCGGTGCGCTTGGGCGAGGTAATCGCCTGTGGCCGAAAGGCGGGTCGGTTTAGGAAACCAGGTACCGTCCTAAATGCAGAAAACCACGGGGTTGCACAGATCTCTGTGTTCGTATACTCCTGGTCGTCGAGCGATGGTAAGCTCACCCTAATCTGTTGCATGGATTTTACGCCCATATAGGCTGATACCGCCCTTGCAACGATAAAAATATACATATGTACAAACAAATTCATATACTTACATCACACGTTTTGAGTAATTTTATGTGCATTTATACAAACACGAACAGAACCATACTCCTGAGGCCCCCTTTTCGCACTCCACCTCCCCAACTCCTCTCTCTTTTCAATAAGTCATTAACCATCTCTGTCACGTCTTCGCTAGAAATATTCCCGACGTGGGTATGTGCATCTCTCATGCAACAACGCTTTCTCAGTAGATATTCAAACTTGTGTTTGAATTCAGAAATTATTGTGGTAGCTTACTGTATAAGCGCTATATGGTTTGAATTTAAAGTTGCAGTATTCGAACGATATATATATATATGTGTGTGTGTGTGTGTGTGTGTGTGTGTGTGTGTGTATTATACTCCAAAGAAGATTTTTATTAATTCCATCAAATGCATTTTCCAGTGCATCATTCTTAACGGCGCTCTCGCTCTGGAATATACATATAATGCGTAAGTTGCAAACCTGATCATTATATTTTATGTATTGTAATCAATATTATACGTATGTGTATAATACGATGTAACTTAAACATGTGAATTGAAAGTCGACAAAAGTGAATGTTCTACGGTGTTTTCTGTTTACGGTAGCTTGGAAATCAAGAAGGTCATTAAACAATACAAAGGAGAAAACCTTTGAATGCCACTTTTAAAATAACTACCGTTGGAGGGTTAATAAACCCAAAGGCTTTTTAAATTCGTTAGGGCTTGAAACTCGACAGATGGTTGTACAGTTAGCTTTAAACTAGCCAATTTCTACAAATGTTTTAAAATTTCAAACAGCAGCCTGTGGATTCGTAGGTGAATTTAAACCAGCCTATAGTAGATGTATATTCTGAATTTTTAAAGCAAGGCATGATGCTTGCGCGTATTTGTGTGAACCTATCTGGCGTTATCAAGGCCAATGTTTAGTTAGTTTGAATCAAGTGTATAATGTAGCGTTTGCTCGGCTGTGGCAAGCAGCTCTAAGTTCTGCTCGCGGCGCAGTTCAGCAACTTAGCCCTGATGATCAGTTCATACAGGGCCCTTCAGTTTGTCAGCTCAGCCAGTTCAGTTCAGATCAGATAAGTGTGGTTCATAGGAGCAGTTCAGATAGTCGAATAATTAGATTCACTGCATCTCCTTAGGCAGCTACATTTATATTCGACATAGCTAAGTTCCATCGTATGCAGAACACCAGAGGACGCGAAATATCTCGTAAATAATAAATTATAACATATTCAAATCTACTCATCTCATGATCATTTACCCAGCCGATATCCTCTCCCAGTCCTGTTGACTACTATTCAACAAGATAGCAGAATATTATCTTGAAATATTGTTGTCATGACGCATGGACTACACCAAAACAATAATTAATTAATCGAACACACGCCGTTTCAAAAGTGTCGTCCATATGACACAGCTTTACCGAGATATAAAGACCAAAGACATTTTCAAATTAAATTCTCTCTTTTTGCTTATATTTAACCGAAATATACCAGTATTGTTGTTTAGAAATTTAGAATATAACTACAGATTATGTTTAAGTATTTATAATATTTGTTAAAGCTTCTTATAAACATTAAAATATTACTTAATTCAATCTTGCCGCTCTTATATTTTTAAATCCTAATGCAAGTTAGTTAACTCTAAGCCGATCTTCACTTCACTTATGTTGATTTTCCTACAAGACCTGACATAATAAGAATTATTTTTAGCTTTCTGTCTGACGATCAATATATATTTCTACTTTACTCAAGTAATTAATTACTTTACAAGCCATTTGTTTACCACCTGTAGGAATGGAATGAATAATGGTGTTTAACGCCCGTTTTTACTACTGAGGCACCACTACTGATGATACATGAGATGAAATGATACATTAGGAAAGGATTTATTTTTAAGGAAGGAGTCGTTCAAGGCCTAAGTTTAGGGTACCTACCCGGCATTTGCCATTTATGAGGACTGAGGAAAACCTGGAAAAAAACTTCAGTCAGGGAGGACGGTCCTGGCGGTATTCGAATCCAAACCTCCCGCTCACGAGTCCGTGCCTTAACGACCTCGGCCATCCGTGACCACCTGTGATATTGTGTTCTAATCTATTAACAAATACTTCCTAATTTACTTTGTATCCATCCCAAACTAAAATTAAAGGTTTGAGGGTAATTTGTGGGGGACTCTTAGAAATAAGAATTAAAACAATATTGTATTTTGTTTTTATGTTAAATATAATTTTATTTTACTCATAATTAAATTAATTTTATTTTATAAACCACCCACCTTCGTAAAACATTTTATTTAATAAACCAGAAAACTATACGATGAAAATATTTTATAATATTACGTACATTTCTGTGCCGTTAAACAAAGCGTAGTAATATGGAGAAAATTACTTTCTAATATTTTGGAAATAAAATATTTAATAAATTATTTTACCTACAGCACCAGTAAATATTTCATGATAAATTAATATTCCTTATACATTCATTCATATAATCAAGACGCTCTACCAGTGTATTTGAAAAACTTACAGTTCTGTATCTGCTTTTTAATTTGAAAAAATTTGAAAACATACTTTCTACTAACGAATTTCAGTACCTTCTTAGCTAGTGTTACTTATTCCGGACACGAAACATACAATAAAAATACTTTTGCAACATTCAGTTTGAGAGAAACACCTAACAGAATTCTTTCCAGTCTTTTTTTGCTATATTCCTAACTCTTACTGATTCTTCTCGTCTCCCTTAAAGAACTTCTGCCTTTCTTGAAAGATACAGGAATGTGGGGAGGCTAAGGTAGGAAATACACGAAAGGTCCTACAGGTTTGGAGCTTGGGGTCAGTCTATTTTTGTATCAGCAGCAGTATCAATATCTTTCAAAATATATCAAAGTATTTTCACAGTTTTAGTTCAACTTTACACCTATAATTGCATTAGTTGTTATTTTGGTAGCGCAATTAATTATTTATTTAAACAATTACTGGATCGTGTTTGTTTTTCCTCTTCATTTGACACTATGAAAGCATGGCCGCGCACTTGTAAAGGTTACATTTTAAATTGCTTAATTCAGTAGTTAAATATTGTAGAAAGATTTTTATTTGATAAACTTCATACATGAGGTAACGATTACAAGCTGATTTTAGAGGGTAGTTGAAAATGTAATGAAGCATTGAGCCAGATGCACGAGATTCATTTAAAAGCCATTTTACAAAATATGCATGTTTTAAATTTATTCAGATTCGGTGTTATTATTTTTTTTTTTTATTGATTTATTTATGGACGCTCTTTAAAATCTCAGATCATCAGCGTCCCATTCAACTCAGGGCGTGAAACGGCCTACAAATTTTGCTCAGATGCCTCTATTTCAGGCTTGAGGTTCTTTTTCGTGCCGTAAATGTACGACACGGGACCCACGGCTTTACTTCCCTTCCGAAGGAAGCCATACTTAGGATTTTTACCCCGAAAAAAATCCATCGGTCCTGGCCGGGTTCGAACCCGCGTTCTTGGGTGTAGGAGGCAAGTATGGTAACCACTACACCACCAGGACCGACAAAGTTCGGTGTAGGGACATTTTTCCCGCAGTCGAGTCTCGTATAAGTGCAGAAACAGTTGGCAATAGTTTAGCTCTATTTAAACGAACCTTTTTTCTTACAAAATCATTAAACTTTCTACAGGTTGAGAGTCGGATATAAGCAATTTTGCTCTCGAAATCATAACAATACCTCTGTATACATCACACTAGCAGCACGATTTACGAAAGGTATCCAGAATATTAGGGACTGGTGCTGCCATCCCGTCAAAAACTTATGAAAGTAATGACCACCGTCACCCTCGAAGTAGTTCCCCTTCACACCTGTATACCGGTCCCGGCGAGTCTGCCATTTTCCAAGTGCATTTTGGAAGTCATGTTCTTTGAGGGTGTTTAGCACAGAGAGCGTTTCTTCTTGAATCCTCTCAATTGTGTCGAATCGACGTCCTTTCAACTTGATTTTCAGTTTGGGAAATAGAGCAAAGTCGCAGGGTGCCAAATCAGGCGAGTACGGTGGGTGGGGGACAACCCTCGTGTTTTTTTTTTTTTTTTCGTGGTGTTTAGCACAGAGAGCGTTTCTTCTTGAATCCTCTCAATTGTGTCGAATGGACGTCCTTTCAACTTGATTTTCAGTTTGGGAAATAGAGCAAAGTCGCAGGGTGCCAAATCAGGCGAGTACGGTGGGTGGGGGACAACCCTCATGTTTTTTTTTTTTTTTTTTTTTTCGTCCAAAAGCTCCTTGTGAACAAGGATTTGTGACAGGACGCAGTATCGTGATGCAACAGCCAGTTCCCTTGTCGCCAAATTTTGGGCCGTCGTCTCCGCACATTTTCACGAAGCCGTCGCAAAACGTCACAGTAGTACGTGGAATGCACTGTTTGATTTGGTCGGGCGAATTCTTTGTGCACAATCCCCTTGGTATCAAAGAAAACAAGGAGCATGCTCTTCATTTTGCTATTCACTTGTTTCGCATTTTTTTTGGTTTTGATGAGTTCGGGCTCTTCCACTGGGAGGATTGTTGTTTTGTCTCAGAGTCATAAGCGTATATCCAGCTCTCGTCGCCGGTGATGATCCTGAATAAGATGGTTGGGTCATCGGATATGGCCTGACGAAGCTCCGTGCAAATTTCAACACGCTGCGCCTTCTGATCAGCAGCCAGGATGCTTTGCACAAATTTTGCGGCGACACGATGCATACCCAATTCATCAGTTAAAATTCGTTGCCATGTCCCATAACCAATTCCCACTTCATGAGCAAGGTCTTCAATGGTTCGACGTCGATCCTCACGAATGAGGTGTGGAACTTTGACAATAATGTCAGGTGTTGTGCAGCTGACGAACCTACCGGTGTGCGCATCGTCTTCAATAACTGTACGACCGGCCCTGAACCGAGCATGCCACTCAAAACACATGTACACGACTCATGCTGTCCCCAAATACTTGTTGAATCATTGCGAGGGTATCCGTAGCATTTTTCCCGAGACTTGCACAGAATTTGATGCACACTCTCTGTTCTAATCTTGAATCCATCGTAAAATCACCACAAGCTACACACAGAGCATCATGAAAAATACTATAGAATATCAACTCATCTACCCATCTGCATGAAATTTTAAACCCTTAATCATCAGATGTGCTAGTGTTGCCACCTAGAGGTACAAAACTCTACTACAACTACTGTCCAGATGGCAGCACCAGTCCCGAATATTGTGGATACCACGTCGTATTTCTTGAGTCAACTAAAGAAACACATGACGTGAAAGATGTATGAATGTTTCGTAAGACATTTAAACAGTTAAATGCATGATTAGAAAAATGAAACGTGTTGAGACAAATCATTTGAAAATTACTCTTTCTGTGAGTCCAGGTACAAATGTGTTTTACAGCCTGAAGTTCAACTTTGAGTTCCAATGATATGACTTAATTAGTCATAGAAGTTGCCTCCATTGCACTTCTTCATATTCACCACCTTCTTCATCTTCGTCATTACGAAGGACGCTTTGAGATAAAGATTCACAGACAAATGTGTGAACGAGTATCTCTACAACGGAACCCTTTTGTTTTCCAAGTCTTCCCCCAGAAATTGAAATATTCTTAAATGGATCATAGCGTTTACACTAGCATTAAGTTTTAGTTTCAAAACCCGACTCCCATAGCTTTTTGGCAGTGTCTTTAGGGCTTTTTCCTTGATTTTTCATCAATAGCTGATAAAATGCTATCATTTGCGTTAGCATCATATTCAGACTTGATTAAATCAAATTTAAGTTCTGGATGAAACAACTGGGAAATAACCTAGAAATGCTTTTTTGTTTTACTGTTACTGAATGCATAGAAAATTCCCTTTATTTTGCATAAAGATTTTGTGGAAATAAATGAGGAATTTTACTACCTTCTTGGTTTAGTGATTAGCGTTGCTGAATCCTGGCTTAGAGGTCCAGGTTCGATTCAGGTACCTACTTAGGAATTTTTTCTAAGTTAGGAAAGGTCTGGAACGGTCCACCCAGCCTCGTGAGGACAATTGCGTAGCTGCCTGATGGAGAGAGGTGACGATCTTCGGTCAAGAAATCCGCGTGATAGGCGACCTGCGGGTTGCTGGTTGCTGGTTTGCTGATCACATGCCCCTGCAATACTGCTCTATAGTACCGCCACGGGTGACAGAGGTCTTTAAGGCGCGGACTCGTGAGCAGGAGGTCTGCAGTTCGAATCCCGCCACCGTCACAGGTGGCCGAGGTCGTTACAGCACGAACTCGTGAGCGGGAGGTCTGGGGTTCCAATCCCGCCAGGACCGTCCTCCGTGACTAAGGTTTTTCTTTTTCCTAGTTTTTCTCAGTCCTCATAACTGTCAAATGCCGGGTAGGTACCCTAAACTTAGGTGTGCAACGCTTCCTTCCTTTAAAAAGAAAATCCTTTCCCAATATATCATTTCGTCTCATGCATCATCAGTGCTTAACGCCTAAAGACGGGCGTTAAACACCATTAAAAAAAACTGCACTCTATCAACGAAGTCATAAGACGGAGGTGGAGGAAGCAGAGGTCGCCGCTGCAGTTCAAGACTCACCCTGGGCTGTAGTGTCAAACGAGAATAATAATAAATAAATAAGGAATGTTTTAATTTCCGCTTATGGATGAAGTCTCTGGAAATATTTCTTTATCATACATAATAAGCTCGTTACATATTTTACATGCTGCATTGTGTCTTTTGCATGAATTTCATGTAATGTTGTTCTCCTTCACTTTAGGGTAAACTTTTTCACTTAATTTAATTTTGTATTGTTTTGGGAAATATATAATTCTATTTGCTCTGCATTTCTTTATATTGTGTTCAATTTATAATTCTTAAAGTTATATACTTCAGTATGGGCAACCAGGAATCCGAGAAGGCGACTAACTGACGCAAGCGATATCGCTAACATTTCAACAGATGATAAGTCCCAGACGTCGACGGTCCCGCGAGAACCGTCAACGTGTCATTCGAAATGTCCCGAGGTTTTCCGAGATGCGCAGACAGAACTCACCAGACGCTGGGACAGAAATTTTTCAGAACGCAAACCACCGCCACGCCACTGTCTGGCGTTTCTGACCAGCGGCTGATGCGGAAAATTCGTGGAATGTAAATATCCATCAGAGAAAACCATAAAAAAATACCCAAGATCAAGATGCCAGTTCGCTCTGCATTACTTTTAGCATATTGCTTTTATAATAACACATGTAAAAAATAACACATAACAAAAAATTCAGGATGCTAGTTAAAAACCAAAGCTATGTTTGAACTCAGAGAATCAAAATAAATAAGAAGTGAAAATTTTTGTGTAAAAATATTTGAAGAACAATTTTGTTTTTCAGTGATAATGTGACGATGAGATCGCAGCAGTTGCGAACTCATATGACAATTCTAAGTTGATCTTGTACTAAAGGGTGCTTATTATATTACACGAGCATGATCAGGATACTGCTAGCGCCTTTCCTTAACTACTTTGGGAGAAAGAAAGTGTTGTGACGAAATAAGCACCAGTGGAATAAATAAGTTAAATGCGCTAGTCCTTCGCAGCTAAGGGGATTTCTCATCAGAAAGCAAAACTTCCTGAAACACCTGCGGCGCTTTCTTTAAGTAAAGGCCAGGGCTTAAACCTAGATGGAATCAGAATGCTCGATTCTGCTGCAGTATTCATCTTTGAAGGAGCCAGAAAGCATCCATTATATAAGGGTGTTCCCTGAGAAAGTTCTAACTTTGTAGTGAAATCATTTAGTGTTGTCCACAGTAGTAGCTTTTTAGCCCACATGAGCAAGGTTGAAGGCAATAGGTTCCATTAGAATTTTAAAGTTAGCATAATTATAATAATTTAGTCTTTGTAGTCGAATCTCTATTACTCTTTTCACCGATATGTGCTGCATTATCTACATCAAATGACCTATAAATTTCATAAATTTTTGGCATTTTAATATGATTGATATATTAGATACATTATCCCTAACAGTAATATTACTACTTCTACCAGTACTACTACTACTTCTACTACCATCACTATACCACTACTACCACCACCGCCATCACTACCACTACTATAACCACCACCACTACTATAATTACCACCACCATTACCACTGCTACCACCACCACTATCACTACTACCAACACTACCACTACTACCAACACTATCTCCACAACCTCCACTACTACTACTACTGCTACTACTACTACTACCACTACTACTAACACCACTACCACTACTACTACCACTATTACTACTACCACCACTACCACCACCACCTCCAATACTACTACTACCACCACTACCACCAACTCCACTACTACTACCACTATTACTACTACTACCACCACTACCACCACCTCCACTACTACTACTACTACTACTACTACCACTACCACCACTACCACCACCTCCACTACTACTACCACTACTACTACCACTATTACTACTACCACCACTACCACCACCTCACTACTACCACTACTACTACTACTACTACCACAACTACCACCACCTCCACTATTACTACTACCACTACCACTACCACTACTATTACTACTACTACCACCACTACCATCACTATCACTACTACTACTACCATCACCACTACCACAACTACTACTACTACTACTACTACTACTACTACTACCACCACCACCACTATTACTTCTACCACTACTATTACTACTACTACTACTATTACTACTACTACTACTATTACTACTACTACTACTACTACTACTACTACTTACTACCACCACCACTATTACTTCTACCACTACTATTACTACTACTATTACTACTGCTACTACTATTACTACTACTACTATTACTATTACTACTACTATTACACCACTATCACCACTACTACCACTACCACTACTACTACTACTACTACTACTACTACTACCACTACTACTACTACTACTATTACTACCACTACTATTACTACTACTATTACTCCTGCTACTACTATTACTACTACTACTATTACTATTACTACTACTATTACACCACTATCACCACTACTACCACTACCACTACTACTACTACTACTACTACTACTACTACCGCTACTACTACTACTACTACTACTAATACTACTACTACTACTATCGCTACTACTACTACTACTACCACTTTCGCTACCACTACCACCATTACTGTGCTGCTGCTATTCTTACCACTAGTCTACTTTTATTACTGATTTTTCCAGATATAGTATTGCTACAAATAATGTAAGTACTACTAATATAAATATTATCATTACTCCAATATTACTGCTAATAGGGCTGTTATTACAACTGAAAGTATCAGAACACTATCGCCACCACCACCATATGCACATAACAGGGTAATGCCGGGATCGTCCCCTCTGTATCTCCTGCCACTGCCAGAATCAACATTTATCATCTTCAGATATCCAATTCAAAGTTTTGGTTACTAATGCAATAATTCTTGATATTCTTTGCTAGGACAACTGCACGAGTAGGCCACTGTTGTTAGTTATCATGAACAGCCTTTTATCGAAAAGAATAAATTGATAAATCTGTTGTTTAACATATAGAATGTAAATCTTAGCTTTAAATATTAAAAATTCGTTTCTCCTCATCTAATCCATTGTTATCGTAATGCTCGTGTTCTATTGTATCTTTTAACTAAATGTGCACGTCATTTAATAAGTTATTCAGTTATAAAAAGTGTAAGGATGAAGCATTCTGAGTGTTTTTTTTTTTTTTTTTTTTTGAAGAACTGAAATATTTTTAAACTAACATTGGTAATAAAAGTATTTTCGTTGATAGTTCAATGTCTTCATTCAAAACAGAGGAGGGAGGGAAAAGGCAGTAGCCGAACAATCAGCATGACATGAGGAAAAAGCAATGACTCAGAGCAAGTGTCTTCCGTTTGCAGGAAAGGTCTGCATAATTTAAGTGGCTGCGTAAATATCCGTACATTTCATTTTGAAAAGTAGAACTCATTTAGCTCATACTCGAGTATACATATATGAAATTTGTGTCACAGCAAAACTCGTATGTTTAATAAAAATAAGCCAGCTCATTTTTAAAATGCATTTATTCATAATGCACTGGCCAAATCTTGTAAAATGAAAACCATGATAAAATAAGCAAAGTACGAGTGTAAGTCCATAAGTTTCCGGCCTAATCAATTTCTAGATATGATAAAGACAAGAACTATAATTCGCTTTTCAATATAGTTACCCTTTATTGCAATACACTTCTCACATCTTTGGATTAACATTTCAACCCCCCCCCCAAAATACTTACAAAATGGACATAAACAGCATCCAAAACTTTTTCGTCACACATAAATGTCCTTCCTCCAAGGTCCTTTTTGAGTTTTCAGAAGAGGAAATAGTCACTGGGAGCTAGATCTGGGCTGTAGGGTGGATGCTCGATCTCCTTGAAGCCACATTTCTTCACAGCTTTCTTTGCAACAAGAGCTGTGTGCACAGGCGCGTTGTCGTGGAGAAGGCGCACACCACCACTCAGCTTTCCTTACCTTTTCTCTTTGATGGAAGACGTAGTCTGTACAGTAGGTCAGCATAGTACTCCCCATTTATTGTGGTGTTTCTCCTTTTGAAGTCTATGAAGAGTGTTTCTTCACAGTCCCAAAAGATTGTGGTCATGATCATGGTGGTTGACTGAGTGACTTTGGCCTTTAGATGCGATGCTTCGCTAGGCTTACGCCTCTCTATTGGTTCTCTTTTAGACAGGGGATCATAGTAGAGGACTGTAGTTTTATCTCCTGTAACAATGGTCTGCACAACTTCTCTCTTGTTGCCACGACAGAGCTCCTAAAATGCCTGACAACAGATGACTTGTTTCTACTCTTGGACTGAGGAAAGAAGTCTAGGCACCCTCTTGCACTAACTTCATTCATGAATAATTCGAAAGACTGTTGTTTTACAAAGGTCCAGCTTTGCTGCTATTTCTGTAACTTTGAGCTGCCGGTGATCCACAATTTCTCTTTCCACAAAGCGATATGTTCACAAGTGAGCACCTCCAAGAGCCGACTCGTATGCTCTTCGTCTTCAATGCTTTCTCGACCCATTCCAAAAAGTTTGGCCCATTTTTTTACGGTAGAATATTGGGGGTTCCCCATATACTCCGTCAAATTTAATTTCATTTGGAGTAAGTTCTTCTTTTGTGAAGAACTTAAAACAGGTCGATACCCCATTTTGAGCATGTCACAATCTTCTACACATATCCTTCTTAATGCATCTATATCTGAACAGCGGAACGGAAGTTACAGATGCATCATTTACTTAACAGATAAGATGTGACTGCAGATGAGGATTTTGTGAAGGCAATAATCCTTATCGGCGATACCGGAATCTTATGGGCCCATCCTCATACACCTATAACTTAGAAATTAAGCAAAACTGATAATTTCTTTACATGGATATGTTTGCTTGTGTTTAGAAAAACTAACAGTTTTCCGAAGTTCTCTCCTGCGTTATTTTATTACATTAGGGTTTGAAAGGGCTTGTATTATTATTATTATTATTATTATTATTATTATTATTATTATTATTATTATTGATCTTTAATATTTTTCCAGTCAATATAAACGTTCGGTTTTGGATGAACTTCCCTTCTCATCTTAAATAGTGTTTTTGCATCATAAATTGACGATCTGGGAAACTGATTATTAAAAGTAACCATGCCCTATCTTATATTGATCGGCCTTAATATACGAGTTACATTATGCAATGCTTGAGTGCGTTGCGCGAATGCTGAATTCAACTGTTTCATGGCGTTAACGGATTTGGCTAAGTGTCTGTACATACGTTAATTATTGCAACCCTTTTGAGACGTTCGCCTTCTTGGTGATCTTAAGTATATATTTAGGGGCCAATTGTTAAGTTTTCCTCTCAAAAATACAATAATTTATCAAAATAATACCTTTTAATTAATTTTGTAATTTCAATTTAATTTGTATTTATTTTATACATTGAAAAAGTGCTATTGATACCTAATAGTAGAGTTTAGTGTATCTAGCTTTTGAAATTTTACAAGATATTTTAGATTATTTTTCAATTACTTTGAAATATATTTGAATTTAGTGTAATGTATTATGCGAAATTATAAAAATAAACTTTGAAACATGGCAGCATCCAGTTACAGACATCCGTCGTTTTCATATTTAACTATTCTTTAGAATTACTCTGCGCTCTTTTTGGTATTTAACAGAGTTTAAAAAGTCCTTATCATAAATGAAAGTTTTACTTTCTTACTAAAAAAATATTTTTCCTAACTTTACATTCACATCATTATAAAAGCTATGTTTTATTAGGCACTATTCATTAAGGTACATATCAAGTTAAAATAATTAACGCCGTTTGTATATCAGCATATTTTGTTATTAGATGTAGGCCTAAATAATTTTTTGGAATTTAAATGTATATTAATAGAAATGTGCTTGAGATTTTCATACTTCATTATTTGCTGAAACAAAATGATGATAATAATCATAATTATTTTAAAAATAAAAGTATTACTACTACCCTGAATAGACAACTTTCAATAAAAGATAGTACTAATATAATTTCAGAGACAATGCTTTGAGCTGATGAGGATGGTATTAAAATCGACGTTTTAAAATAGGTGAAATGTTTCTGGAACATTATCGATCGGCACTTATTTCGAAAGCTCGAATAAAGAACCTACTGCATGTAAACAAGTTCCAAATCCTGTTCCTCTTTGGATGAGAAGAGACATCAACAGAACAGACACGCAATGTTCAGGATTCTCCCATTGTGCTGGGATCCATTTAATTTCACACTTAATGCCCCGGTGCTGAAGCCCCTCTCCACTGTCGAACAATACCCCCGTCGGTAACTAAAACTATACCCCGTCGGTCCATTGTGTCTCTCACAACCAGCCAGTAGGTATTCATTGACTGGAAACGGTGAGTAACATGGGTCCGAGGCGGCAAATCGCTTAATGACGCCAACAAAACCCAACGGGGCCCCCCTGCATTACACGACCGAGAGCGGTTAGGTGATTCTCCATCCTAAACATTTTCTGCCTCTGAAAGTTTACTATCCCATAACCTGGTGTCTTCCACACAATACCCATTTAAAATAGTGGGGGATAATTGCTGCTGATTGTACGAAACTATACACATCAAAACGAAATACCCTATCAGAGTACCGCCACTGGTGGCCGAGGTCCTTAAGGTGCGGACTCGAGAGCAGGAGGTCTGCGGTTCGAATCCTGCCAGGAAAGTCCTCTCTGACTGTTTTTTTTTTCTCCAGATTTTCTGTCCTCAGAAATGGCAAATACTTGGGAGGTACCCTAAACTTAAGCCTAGAATGATTCCTTCCTAAAAATATCCTTTCCCAATGTATCATTTCATCTCATATATCATCAGTGTCCACCGCCTGTGGTGCCTCAGTAGTAAAAACGGACGTTAAACACTATTAAAACACACACACACACACACACACACACACACACACACACATATATATATATATATATATATATATATATATTAGTATTTACGAATATGATAGAACTCCATTCAAATCCCGAACATAACCAACATAAGAGGGGGGAAAAATCGATAACCGCAATATGTAAATCAGACCAGTGTTATAAACCACCTGTTTTTATACTCAACCGCAAAAACTTTATGAAAGTGTAACATCCGGTAAACATTGAGGATAAATAGATTTTGAAAGAGGTAGGAATGGGGTTTTTATGGCGTACACTTTATATTAAGTATTTAAAAGAACAATCAATTTCCGTTAGTGAGAAAAGAATTTAAGTTTTAACAATATAAACGTTTAATGTTGATTAAAATATATGTTATTGAAAAATAAATATATGGAAAGTAAATTCTGTTCCACTTCTTCCATCAGGACGTAATATTAAACCATGGACCACGGCAAAGGAGCCCGGAAGATATTTAATTGTTTTAATTGAATCTGTTATTTGAAACAGGAAATAAATCCATTTTTGCAGAACTGACTGATTCTCAGTCCTTAAGCTATATATTAATGTAAAAAAAAGAAAAAAGCCGTGCATCAATTGTGAGCCCAGTACAAGGTTTGCTTTTAAAGAGGACTAGTTTCCGTTATCAAAACATAGATGGCTTTGAATGCGCATTGTTTTATTATTATGTTGGTAATATTTATATACTTGATTATTAGAATATGTTGGTAATATTGTTATTTATTGTTGTTCTGGCGGCTGCATGAAGTACTTATTATAGCGTTATTTGTTATTTTTGTGCTGGTGGGTGGTTCTGAAAGTGAATCCCTTAGAAAGAATAAGAGGAAAGGGGTTCAAAATACTGAAGATTATGCTCATGAGAAGAGAAAAAACTCGTTTAGCTGTCACGGAGCATGTAACTGGGAAGGGTAGAGCTATAAACGTCAAGAAACCGAGTCCTGATTGCAGATGTCAACTGAAGTGAACAAATAAATTTTCTGATAGTTTTTCTATCACCGACACTTAGTGGATCTGCTAAAAATAAACAAGGTGTCTTTCTAATGGGAATAATGGAATAAATCAATATAGAGTAGACGGCCAAGAAAAGTACACATATCAGGTACACACCTTATAAATTATTTCTAGTATAATTTCTTGAACCAAATGCTATTAAAATTACCAAAACAACGTTCCTGTAATAAAGTACTTATTCGTTAATTCATCTACTATGCCAAAGAATTCTGGTTAGAACTCTCTTCTGTTCGGACACATATTTGTATGATATGTGATAAACAGAAACTATACAGCTATGTTTAGGTATTTAATAAATTTGCTTTAAAGTTCTGATTTAATGATCATTCTACACCCTTTCGCCCTTTTTTCTCGTCTATACAATCAAAATAATCGTACCTAAATGTAAGATAATTGTTTCCTTTAATTTTAAAATTTCACAGATGCCTAATAAAGTCAAACTCTGAATTCATTTGTATATAATAAAGCTCACAGCTTGCTCATCTGTTTTAAAGGACCATTTTGAATGGTGTTTAACGCTCGTTTTTACTACTGAGGCATCACAGGCGGTGGACACTTGGCGATACCATGAGATGAAATAGTAAACTGGGAATGGATTTTTTTTAACGGAAGGAAACGTTCCAGGCATACATTTCGGGTACCTCCCCGGCATTTGCCATTTATGAGGACTGAGGAAAACCTGGAGAAAAACTCAGCCGCTCACGATGATCGCCTTAATAACCTAGGCCACCCGTGGCCGTTTTAAAGGATCTAAATTCAAACATTTAAACAGCAATTAATACTATCCTTTTTATTTTATTTTTTCTTTTGATTTTGCCTGTTTTCTGCTCTTTACTTTTCTCTTCAGTTGAATATCTCTAGATTGCAGTTTTCTAAGTTTTCATTTATTTTAAGTTTCGGATCAGAGTTCACGTTAGTTTCTCTTTTTCCTCCATCACAGCTTAGTAGATTGCTGCTTGTATCTAAGTGTTCATTTATTTGGGCTTCTTATCAAAGGTTTGCAAATAGCTCCCTGTGGTGTATACCTTTACCAATTTAGCCTGTCTTTTCGCGATTCACTTCCAATTTGACTAGTGCACGCTTTTTATACCTCTTCATTGTTAAGCAGTACCTTTATGTTGATATTTTATCATTTATTGAACATAATACCAGCTGGGTGACTAAGATAGATATTTTTAAGCTTTAATTCTGAGTATATATAGTATATCTTAATATCCATTACCGTTTTACATTAAAATACAAAATACTTTAGTTATAGTTAACGAAATTTATGATAACCTACTATATAACCAAATATCTCTAAGACTATTGAAATTATAAAGGTTACTCCTTAAACTATCATCCAAATAAACCTATATTAAACAATTAACTCGAATTTCTAACTTAAAATTATTGCAGAATGGTATTTTACAGTTGGAACATGAATAAGTGACTTAACATTAATCTTACTAGATGGGGTGAGGTTACAAAAGAACATGGCATACAATAACCACCATTATCATCATAAAGATTAAGAATCTGACATAAAACCTATGAATGAATTTTATTTCAGCAAACATTAAAATAAAATTTATATAAACAAAATATATAAAATTATAGCAATTCCAAAACTAAATCCTCCCCCACCTTTGCTTTAATTCTGCATAATTCCCTTACATCGAATTTCATAAATTATACAACTGTTTTTAGGATCTTACACATTAACACTCTTGCTGTAAATGTAATACTTACCCAATTTTCTCAAAAACTGCTTACTGCCATTTGCATAAATGTTTAATATAATGTCAAATTTGCTATCAGTAAATTATCCCATTTTCTCATCTATACTTCTTCTCTACATGTTTTTGTTTCGGGGCATTCAACTATATACTGTAAACTCATTTATTTTCCACTTCCTTTTTCACTTTTAATCTAATTGATCTTATTTCCTGCTCTACCCCTTCCCCTTCCGTTATTTTCCAGTTCTTCAACGCGAAGCGCTCTAATTTCGCCTTTACATCTATAACTCTCTTAACTGTCCCTGATTTTTTGGCACCCTCTATTTCAAAAGCACTCCCCGAGGGCGATATCACCCACACTCCATGCTCCTGGCGAGCCTGCAATAAAACGTATGTAGAGAGCATTATCACAATAAACTGATTACGTTCTTAATGTGTTTATGAAACTTTGGGAACATAATTTATTTATCGTTGCCCACAGTCTAAATACCTATGGACAGGTTTTGCTGCATAAGCTATGGGAAACTGCATGCCGTGGCTCCTTTATTCCCGAGGATTGCCGCAACTTGGCTTAATCCCAGGAAACACCATCTGTTGCCTTTCACACTGCCAGACCTCCCGCAACTGTTGTTAGTATCGACCCTTAGCGCAGCATGTAAGACACGTCCTGAAGTTGAAACAGTTTGCCCAAGGAAATGTTTCACTTTGGCGAACTCAAAACTGGTTTATATTCTTAATTAACCTTTCGTTTATTTCAGATGGGCAATTTTAAAGATTTTGCAGCGTTCATGTTTGGGTATGTTATTTGCATACCTCAATGCTCGCCCTTATATTAGAACTGGACTAACTGGACTAAATTTAGGGAACTAGATACCTCAGCGATATTTAGTAAGACGAGATATTGGTTGTGATTTGTTAACTATAACAATGTTTTATGAGCCGAACCTTCAAAGGATTTCAGTTACACAATCAAAACAGAATTTAAAACAGCATTCTTCACGCACCACCTCTATGAGCAATTATTTGTAAACTGTGTTGTAAATGTAAGAATTTATACTCCGGTGTAAATCCAGAGAAATGTGGAGAAAGGGCTTGTAGGCCGTGGTCGATTTGATGAAGACATATCCAGCGGTTCGCCAGCAATACCGTTGGGTATCTTCAGAGATGCGTGTCTCGTCCATAAAATCCACCCAAACAGTAGTCGCCATTTCAGAAGAAATTCGCTCCAAAAGCTTAAATGTGGCACTAAAGATAAATCACAGAAACTATGTATAGGCCAACAACACTAAATAGCATTATAAATAGCAAAAGTATAGCGCAAAATAACTTAGTTAGCGCCCGTACTTGGAGTATGATGTGCTAACATAAATTCGGTGAAACTGGTGAATTTAAAATGTAATTTTTATACTACCCCAAAACTTATAGAATAGAAATATTCGATAACACAATGAAACGCAGAGTACTTTTATCCTTATATTAATGTAGACTAAACATCACTGAAAAAAAAAAAAAAAAAAAGAGAAAGATTTTGAAAAATGCAGATTCTTGAATACACTAAGCGATAGACCTTACTCCAAGAATATCTCATAGAAAAGATATCGCAACCGCAGGGAACTTAGAACTATCGGCATCTAGTACTCTTGCTAAGTGCTAAATATAGCGATGTGTGGAAGTACCTCTTAAAAATGTGGAGAAAAGACTACAAAAGATTTTGCTACAACTTTCCTAAAAATAACTTCCTGAAGGTTCCCCTAAGATTTGCCTTTTCTAGTTACTGCTAACTAACAGGTCCTTGCCCTCTGGAATTCCAAAGACGTAATAATAATATTAATAAACAAGTATATGTTTAAGAGCATTTAAACTCATAAATAATTGCATTAATATATACAGTATTTCAGAATGATCGTGAAATTGTCCGAAATAGGTAACCTTTGATTTGTTTTTTGTTTTATTTGTTTTATTTACGGACGCTCTTTAACATCTCAGGTCATCAGCGTCCCATTCAATTCCGGGAGTGAAACGGCCGACAAATTTCGCTCATGGCCTCTTCTTTCAGGCTTGAGGTTCTTTATTGTGCCGTAAATGTACGACACGGGACCTACGGCTTTACTTCCCTTCCGAAGGAAGCCATACTTAGGATTTTTACGCCCGAAAAAATTCATCGATCCTGGCCGGGATCGAACCTGCGATCTTGGGTTTGGAAGGCAAATATAGTTACCACTACACCACCAGGTAACCCATGTTACACTGTAAGGGTTTGGAAAAGTGGAACCTGATAACACAGTTACCAATATCTAACTATTGAGAACTATCGCAGATACTTCCTACGTATAATTATTTTAAAATAGTTTCCTTTGTTTAACTTACTGCCATTGCGTAAATACTTTATCTATGTGAACTGAAACTAAATTCTCGATTCAGAACCACTAACAGCTAAAGGAGGTGTAGTAAATGCAGATGCAAGAAATGAACAAGTATTAATAGTTGAATATTAATTTTGCAACTTAAGTAGTAACGAAAAAATTATAGATAAAAATAAAGGAAAAATGCTTATCACGTCTAATCCTGCCCATCCCTAAAGCCCCTGTAAGATGCAACCAATGTGGCATGCTTTCCATGAAGTGCACAAGTGTACAACTTGAAAAACTGGACCGCATATATAGCATAATACACTATTTGCATTTCGTGGATTAAAACTAAAATCTACATATATTTATAAATTTAATGATTGGTATCAAAGTTACTAACTTTTGGAGACATTTAAAATGATAGGCATGAGAAATTAAAATATTTTATACACCTTCCACAAATGCACAGCACTATATATTATCGTAGTGATAAAAAGCTTTATTCCTTTTTTAAAAAATATCACCACTGTCAGGAAAAATGCATGCCTTATATATATATATGTGTGTGTGTGTGTGTGTGTGTGTGTGTGTGTGTGTGTGTTTGTGTGTGTGTGTGTTTTCTTTGAACTTTCCATTATCTTACCGTGTCTTTAAACTGAACAGGTTGCATAATAAACATTTTATTATTTATGAAATAATTTAAATGATAAATTTATAGCTACGAACAGCAAAAATATCGAGGTTTTAAATGTAGCATCGCTATTTACAGTAAGTTCAAAAGTGATTTACGTCATGTTTTTATTTGAAAAAAAATTTAAAAAAAACACACACACACACACATTTCCATCGCACCCAAGATGCAAAAAGTTTATTTTCTCATCTGTACACAAGTCGGTGGTGTAGTATTGTTAATTTCAAACTAGCTGATTGAGTTTCTTAACAGCAGTCGCCAAGTGTATGTTTGTGAAATGTTATGTTATCTTAATGACAGAGGAGGGTAACAACAACAAAATCTGTTTGATTTCCATCATGGCAAATATGGTATTTCAGGCTATTTGTCCTGTCGTGTTGCTGTAACTAATTAACATTCACGGTACCATGATGGTTTGGTTTGCATGATATATTTCAGTCCAGAAGAATTAGGCCATGTATTAGGTAACAAAGTGTTTAACTTAACTTCATTTTGATTAAATTCGTGTATTCCACTTTTTTGTACCATCGACTATGAGAACGCATTTTCTATATAAATTTTCTAAATGAAGGAGAGCCACCTAAAATCTCTCTTTATCTCAATCATACAAACATTACTCCAAATCTAATAAAATATACCACGAATGTCTGCCTAAGTAACACCTCTAGTCTACTTCATACAGCGCCTGTAAAATGGTTTAATAATATATTTTTGCAACATATTTACCTAGGTATTAACTTAACCCTGAAATGGCCACGCTCATTATTAAGATATAAATTATCACATAGATACCAATGGTTATCTAGTATATTGTTCATAATGTATAGTTTTTGTTAGTTTAAAATTATTCATCAAACATACACTTTTTATTTTATTTTTGGACCTAACAATGAATATAAGAGCCATATAAATTATTTATGTAAATTTATTTATATTTTGTTTGTATTTATTATTAAATATGAAACATAATACTTATGTAAGTGCACAGAGCCTTTCATATAAATAGTGATATTTATTTTAATGCAAAAATATTTACATGCAGCTTTTAGGTGTCCCTGGCTCCCCATCAGTTATAGGATAATTGATGTAATTAACATGTGTAACTTCAAATCAGTAATTATGTAAGTATTTTCAGTTATATTGTGTATTTTTTCATTGAATAAACTCCAATCCCAGTCATGTGTAGGGTTAAGATTTTATAGCGTTCAAGATTGACCAGAGTGCATATAATGTTTTATTTCAGTTGAATGTAAGTAATAGTATATAATATTGTAGCAATGTTCGGAAGAAAACTCAAGTCTCTCTTGGACAGCTAGGCAGGTTGGAAGTCTCAAACAACACATACTAAACCTCTCCAGTATGCAGTGAAAAAGAGATGGTTACCCCTCCTGGCATGGAAGCTACCCAGAGACCGGGTGAGAAAGTACCTGATGTACCGTTATGAGGCATTGGCTTCAACACAAAAAGGCGCGAAAAAGTAGCGTCAGTTTTCCGTAGTAGCGTCAGCTGTGTATCGAGTATATAAGGAACAGACTCTTTCACAAAATCACGCAATTTTGGAATGTTCATTGCTTCAGCTCCGTGAGGCTGCTGCGTCGCCCGGCAGTCCAAGAAAGAGAGCGTAAGTCCACGGTTTCAAGTCCATCATCGTGGAGTCGACCATCAATTATCATGCGAGATACCTGATTGAACCATTGTGCTGTATGAAAATATCACCACAGCAGCATTTTCTTTACATTAAGTACCAATTTGGCAAATATAACATATCTACGTGTCTGCCAAACCTGCGATGCCCACTGATCCGACCTGAGAGCAGAAAATGCTCAGGTATTCAAATTTCAGCGAATTAACACATCAGCTAGCGAATAACGAGGCGTTATCTATTATCGTTTTCCACGTGTAATTCCCTAACCCAGTCCCGGCAAACTTTAGCTTCCGAAATTCAACGAAATACACGAGAGATCATCTATACGACGAGTAATTGGTGGTATGCAACAGCTGCTTCCAGAACTGCGATCGGCTGTTACAATTTAATCAAGCATCCTAATACATCCCGATTCCAGTTTCCAACCAGCCATCAATCTCTTTCAAGTTTTACATGTGAATAGTGCTATCGTTGTACACGTTTAAGAAAAGATTGTTTTCAAAACCAACCTGAATGGATAGACAAGAATTTTTGTAACACACGTATAGTATGAAAGCTGGTGTTACAAGGGCCTCAACTGAAAAAAGAAGTATTATTCAGAAAATGTATGATGTTATTACTAGGCCTTGCAATTTTAGGCACGAATAAAGGTTTAAGGCATCTAAAATAAGTTACAAAATAATTTAACTAGGTACTTTAATTTTTGGCAGGAAAATATTTATGTTTCTGACATCTTAAATGGTTCACAAAACCATTAAACTAGGCACTACTTTTTAATTGTGCTGGGATTAAGTGTTATTTTATATTTCTATGAAAATGATTATAAGCACTATTAGCATCAAATCAGGTCAAATGCTTAGGATCACTTAAATACACCATCTAATTTTATATCAGTAACAATATCAGTACCTTTCAAAATAGATCAACGTGTTATCAAAGATATAGTTCAACTTTAATCACTATAATGAAGGAACGGGAATTGGAGATGTGGTTTGAGTAAATGAAAGGGGTCTCAAGAGTAAGAGTTACATTCATATATACATAAATTTATTAATGGAAAATGTAAATATATCGAAATATATATTTGTATGAATACATGTAGATTTGGATGTATGTATGTATGTATGTATGTATGTATGTATGTATGTATGTATGTATGTATGTATGTATATTGCCATTTTAACCGCCACGGGTGGCCGAGGTCGTTAAGGCGCGGAATCGTGAGCGAGAGGTCTGGGGTTCGAATCCCTCCAGGACCGTCCTTCCTGACTGAGGTGTTTTGCAGGTTTTCCTCAGTCCTTATAACTGGCAAATGCCGGGAAGGTATCCAAACTTAGGTCTGGAACGCTTCCTTCCTTAAAAAAAATCCTTGCACAATATATAATTTCATTTCATGCATCATCAGTGTCCACCGTCTGTGGTGCCTCAGTAGTAAAAACGGGCGTTAAACATTATTAAAAAAAAAGTATATATTTGAGTGATTGTAAAACTGGTACAATAAAATGTTCATTACTACCATACAGCGTTAGTGTTTTTTTCAAAAATCTAAATTAGTTTGGTCTACGAAAGCAAGTTTAATAAGAGATGCTTATGTATGCTTAACTGAAAATTTAGCATCTGATAATCAAAATTGTACAACACTGATAAGTGAGTTGTTATTATTGAACCGTTGTGTCGTAATATCTTAAGCCTCAACGAGTTTCAGTATCATTTTCACCAGCTACAGGTAACGGTGATGAGAAATTTCACAGCGTACGCACAGCTGACGTGTAATCCAACGCGTGGGAACAGGTCCACTCGGTATATTCATCCAGGAAGGAGGCAATAGTCATTAGAACGCCTCGAGACGGAAGCGTGCCGACACGTTTAACCGAAGGCTGGGCACTCTCTGGGAACGTGAGACTAATACCAAGTGGTCTCATTCTAGTTGCCTTCACAGATGGCGCTAGCACTCGCGATGTTTCTTGCAACGGTCAAGAGAAAATAGATTGCACACTTCAACAGTTCTTCTGCTACCTCTTAAAATAAATTAAGTTAGTTTAGAACTAACAGAAATTTCAAAGGTTAACTACAGTCATTATTTAAACAAAAGTGATATAAATAATGTTTTATGTCAATCATAATTTGGCATTTCTCTAACTTAAAAGTGTAAGCTATTTCACATTATTTAGAGTGTGATGTGTTAATCTGCTGAGGGTGCCAAAAATGTATACACACTTTCACAGTAGATATTTATTTTATATATTGCAAAGTTGAACCGGAAAACAACAGTAGTGTGTAGTATGATGTTATGTAAACAGATGTGACTCACATTATGATAGCATTGCTACGTGACAGGTAAATCAACAATGAACAATGAAGTAAGTTTATCGTATGATGTTCTGTAAACAGAAGTGACTGACATTACGTTATGCTAGCGTTGCTACAACAAAATGGAATCAAGATTATCGTTTAAACAGTGAAAAGCAATTTTGAAGTGTATTGGAAAACCGAGAATGTTGTTGAAGCTCAGAGGTAATGGAGACGTGTGCACAGAACAGAACCGCAAACGCAAGTAACACTTCCACCCATTTGAGATAAATTTGGGACTCATGTACCATATACGATGTTCACAAGGGCAGATCTGGGAGACCTCGCACAGCAAAAATCCCCGCGCACGGGATGCAGCACTATCCTAGGCACTATCCTAGGCACTGTCCAAGGCACTGGATAGCACGAAGAGGTCCGATTGAGTTTCCACCGCGTTCTCCGGATCTAACTCCGTTAGATTTCTATCTAGGGGAAACTCTTAAGGATGTTGTGTAATATATAAAATCAGCTACACTGGCAGTACTTTGGTAAGAAATTGAAACGGCATGTGCTGCAATCGCTGAGGACACTTTCGCAAACGTTGCTCAATCAGTAGTTCAGAAGTGTATCGATGCCAATGGTAGGCATTTTGAACAACTGTTGTGACTGTAAAAGTCTAAGATGATTAGAGCTCATCATTTTCTGTTTATGTGAATTCAGTTTTGCTATGTTAACACAGTTTTCTCTTTGCTTGAGGTGTTTATACATTTTTTGTCACTCTCTGTATTTAAAATTTAGAAAAAGGTAGGTGTCATTAAGTGCGTAATTCTATAAAGTGGCATCTCTTTTTTTAATAAATCTTAACTACATTGCACAGTCATGCACGTTATATCTAATGCATCGTTCCAAATGTATTAGGCATTTGTGATTTCCGAAAAGAAACTTATGCTATATATGTCAGTTGCCTCTGTCTTAAAATGGGAATATTTTCCTCTCCTGCTTTAGGCAGTGGTATCAACAATTCAACAATTCATCAAATTTCCCTACCAAGAATATATTAATAAATAGAAAAAAAGGAATTCAGGTAGTATAAATTTAAATAAGTAAATTTGCTATTAAATGCTTCAATAATGATATGAAATATATATAATGATCGACTTGCAGAGTACTTGAAAAGAGTTTATAAATCTTTATTTGCTTTGAAGATCTCGATACATTTTTTATGCTTTATTTAAAAATTTAAATTAATCCTATTAATTATATTTATGCTGGAAAATATACTTTAACAAATCTGGGTTATTTAGATTATACGTTTTAATTTGGTTTATTGCAATTATCTATTATGTAGGAAAATATAAGAATATACGTTTAATACAGAATAATCGAAATTATTGATTTAACACGTTTAACATAATTACAATTGTTAAATAAATTATTCTAGCAAATTTTTGAGGCTTAATTAATTATAATATTCTACAATGAGATATATTGAAGAGGAAATATGGAAGTTAATGCCACTAAATTGTTTCATAATAAAAATAATACGAAATTCAGATGAAATAATTAGTGTTAAAAATTAATAAGCTTTAGATTAGGAAATACTGTTTCTCCCTATGATATATAATTCATATCTTGAAGTTAAAGTTTATGGTATACGTGTATAAATACTATTTATATTACTAATTACAATGCACAAAGTATAATGATTTTACTTACAATATATATTTCAGTGAGAGGGGGTATCGGAGGTGTTGTTACACCATTCAGATGCAGATTTTGTACAACTTTGCTGTAATTTCTGCTGGCTTTGTCTGTCTCAGAAAATAGTGTTTTATTAATTTATAAAATTTGGTTTTTACAATTTGAACGCTTGTTCGCAAGTATATCAAGGAAAATACCTCTCGAACATGGACTAAGTAACGCAACTGTTAATACCATAGACCTCACCTCACCTCACAACAACATTCACCATGTTGTCAAGGTAACGTTGGAAAATATACATTGCCACCACTTTTGTATGGACTTATCGAACAGCCTTCATACAACCTCGTGTTGAGGTATCAGAGTTCATTATAACGATGAAATCAATTGCAAGAGTTCAACGAAACTTTCTGACGTCAGTTCCAGCTGCGCAATACTCTCTCACGGAGTACGAGAAAATGATTTTTTTTAATAGTGTTTAACGCCCATTTTTACTACTGAGTCAGTCGGTCCTGGTGGTGCAGTGGTTACAATACTTGCCTTCTAAACCCCAAATCGCGAGTTTAAACCCGGCCAGGATCGATGGATTGTTTCGGGCGTAAAAATCCTAAGTATGGCATTCTTCGGAAGGGAAATAAAGCCGTGGGTCCCGTGTCGTACATTTACGGTATGATAAAGAACTTCAAGCCTGAAAAAAGAGGCCTCTGAGCAAAATTTATCGGCTGTTTCACGCCCTGAATTGAATGGAACGCTGATGACCTGAGCTGTTAAAGAGCGTTCATAAATAAACAAATAAAAAACACTACTGAGGCACCACAGGCGGTGGACACATCCAGAAAGTAAGTCCCAATCGCGCATGGAGATGGAACCACTTGTCGGATAGGAATGCGCATGCGCAGGAGTAGAGAGGAAGTATGTTGGAATAATGCAGTAAAGTTTCAGCCTTTTGACGGCCGTGGTTACCGCGCTGTGCTAGGAGAAAATGGCTGCTCTGATATTGTCTCCCGCCAACTGCGAGGTTCGTGTAGTCATCCGAGGTTTGCTCGCTCAAAAGCAAAGTCCAACAGAGATCCATCGCCAATTGTGTCAAGTGTATGGACACGACATTATGGTAAGACGATGGTGCAGGCAGTTCACTGAAGGACGAACCAATATTCACGACGACGACCGTTTCTGGTGACGGCAGAAGTGTTGGAAAGTGTGCGGCAAGCAATTGAGCAGAACCGGCGCTTCACAATCTCAGAACTCTCTTGTCAATTCCCCAGATGCCTCGCTCCGTCGTGCATGAAATTGTCTCCCGGAAGCTTGACACAATTGGCGATGGATCTCTGCTGGACTTTGCTTTTGAGCGTGCAAACCTCGGATGACTGCACGAACTTCGCAGTTGGCGGGAGACAATATCAGAGCAGCCATTTTCTCCTAGCACAGCGCGGTAACCACGGCCGTCACAAGGCTGAAATTTTACTGCATTATTACCACATACTTTTTCTCTATTCCTGCGCATGCGCATTCCTATCCAACTAGCGGTGCCATCTCTAGGCGCGATTGGGACTTACTTTCTGGATGCCGTAATATATGAGGAGAAAAGATATATTGGGAATGGATCGTTTTTTAAAGGAAGGAAACGTTCCAAGCCTAAGTTTAGGGTATCTCCCCGCCATTTGTCATGTATGAGATCTGAGGAAAACCTGGGAAAAAACCTGAGTCAGTAATGACGGACCTGGCGGCATTCCAACCCTATACCTCCCGCTCACGAGTCCGCGCCTTAACGACCTCGGTATCGGGTTAAATGAATTCAAACTTACAGCGTTTGACATGTTGCCACGCAAGAATAATGTGAGTAATAGCTACAGTAAATCAAAGTCTACAGAGGTCAAAGAGCGTCTGCTCTCATTATCTCTCAAAGTCTCCCGTTGCTGTATGTGGTGTCTGCTGCTTGAGGTTAAAACTCTGAAGTTATCAGAGTCGTGTTGTGTGCAGCAACTGTCTGTACATGATAAAGTGCACCTATTGCTCTTTAGTTAGTTTATTTTGTAGTTAATGGAAGACACTCCAAAAATTTTAGGTCAGTTGAAGAGCATTTTCAGCACGCCGAATATGTAAACATGCAGAGCTTTCGTTACTAGGCACCTGATATCCCAAAGAAGTGCAACTGCTATATCATTCAGCACAAGTTACAGTTTGATGTAGTATACCATTTTCTCGTATATTTACAGTATAGCTTGTAACATTAGGAACAGAGAACAAAAATAATTTTAAAGTGATTTTTTTTATTTCATTTGCTGAATAATGAAGCGGTTTGTTATGGGCGACACAGTTGATTAATGAATGATCGCTTCAGTGCTGTTGTCCACGCTTCATGCCAACAATATCTCAAGGAAATGTTCGGCTGTTTGTTGATTCGTACTCAACAGAACTGGGAGAGGATATCGACGATGAGCAGATCTGAATATGTATGGTGATTTATTATTCGCAAGATCTTTCGCGTCCTCTGGTGCTCTGCGTACGTAAGAACTTGGCTACGTCGAATATAAACTTAGTTGCCTCGAATTCTAAGAAGATGAACTAAACCTAATTGTATGACTATCTGAACTGAAATGAACCGCTAATTTTATAAAGTAATCCAAATCTGATGCTCTAGCAGAACAAATTAAAACTGTGTCTCTTGGCGTGTAGAATTTTGAAATGCGCGCCAGCCGAATGTGAAACAAAGTGAATGATTCGGCCGAATGTAGACTCAAAAACTGGGTGCCTATTTTTTTTTTCCACAGTGTTTAACCCCCGTTTTTACTACAGAGGCCCACAGGCGGAGGACAGTGATGATACATGAGATGGAATGATAAAGTGGAAAAGGATATTTTTTAAGGAAGGAAGCGTTCCAGGCCTAAGTTTAAAGTACCTCCTCGGCATTTGCCAGTTATGAAGACTGAGGAAAACCTGAAAAAAAAACCCAGTGAGGGAAGACGGTCCTGGTGGGATTCGAACCCCAGACCTCCCACTCACGAGTTCGCACCTTAACAATCTCGGCCACCCGTGGCGATTTGAGTGCTTCAGCCGAGTGAACGCTTACTGATGTACTTGATTCCAATTAATTAAACGGTTGGCATGACAACGCCAAAGGGGGCCACACAAGCACACGTTAAGTTTCACGCCTTGCTTTAGAATTTCAAAAAATAAATAAATAAATAAATAAATAAATATACATCTACTATTGGCTGGTTCAGATTCACCTGCAAAAGCATGCCACCGACTATTATTTTAAAGTTTAAAACATTTATTCCCATTGGTTAGTTTAAAGGTATCAACTGTATATCCGCCTAGCGGGTTCATTCAGCTAACATATTTAAAAGGCATTGGTTCTATTAACCCTCGCTAACGGAAAATCTTCCTTTCCTTTTGTTCAGGGATTTTATGACCCCCTTAGCGTTCCGGGCTCTCATAACCAGTTACAACAGAGAAATTTCCATTCATATGACATAGAATTCATGCATTGAAGTTAAATATTATGACACACATATATACATAATATTTATATTATTAAGTGCAGTGCCTCCTCCACCTCCTACGTCGTCTTGGTGGTGTAGTGGTAACCATAGTTGCGTCCTAAATCCAAGATCGAGGGTTCGATTCCGACCAGGATCGATGGATTTTTTCGGGCGTAAAGTAAAGGGAAGTAAAGCTGTGGGTCCCGTGTCGTACATTTACGGCACGATAAAGAACCTCAAGCCTGACAGAAGAGGCCTCTGAACAAAATATTCAGGCCGTTTTATGCCCTGACTTGAATTGAACGCTGATGACCTGAGATGTTAAAGAGCGTTCGTAAATAAAACAAATCAAATCCACCTCTTCCTATTACCACATATTTATTTTTTTTGAGGAGTTTGAAAAGATATAAACCTGCCATCAGAATAGTGAAGCAATTTAAGTACTTGGGATCCAAAATGCATGAGTTGGGGAGCTGTCCACACGTATACACCGGTCCCAACGATTTGCCATTTTCCAAGTGCATCTTGGAAGTCAAGTTCTTTGAGGGTGTTTAGCACAGATAGCGTTTCTTCTTGAATGCTCTCAATTGTGTCCAACCGACGTCCTTTCAACTAGATTTTCAGTTGGGGAATAGAGCGAAGTCGCAAGGTGTCAAATCAGGCGAGTACGGTGGGGTGTCATGTTTTTCGTCAAAAAGCTCCTGGTGAACAAGGAATTGTGATAGGGATCATTTTCGTGATGCAACAGCCAGTTCCCTTGGCGCCAAAGTTTTGGCGGTCGTCTCCGCACATTTTCACGGAGCCGTCGCAAAACGTGACAGTAGTACATGAAATTCACTGTTTAATTTGGTGGGACGAATTCTTTGTGCACAATCCCCTTGGTATCAAAGAAAACTCGTCGTCGGTGATGACCCTGGACAAGAAGGTTGGGTTATCGAATACAACCTGCAAACTTCAAACTTCAACTTGCTGCGCCTTCTGGTCAGCAGTCAGGATGCTTGACACAAATTTTGCGGCGACACGATTCATCAGTTAAAATTCGTTGTCATGTTCCATAACCTATTCCCACTTCATGAGCAAGGTCTTCAATGGTTCGACGTCGATCCTCACGAAAGAGGTGTTGAACTTCGGCAACAATGCCAATTGTTGTGCAGCTGATGAGCCTACCGTGTGAGCATCGTCTTCAATAGCTGTATAACCGGCCCTGAACTGAATCGAGCATGCCACTCAAACACACGTGTATTGCTCATGCTTTGTCTCCCAAATACTTGTTGTATCATTGCGAGGGTCTCCGCAGAATTTTTCTCGAGATTTGCACAGAATTTGATGCACACGCTTTGTTCTAATCTTGGATCCATTGTAAAATCGCCGCACACTACACACAGAGTATCATGAAAAGTACTATAGAATCTCAACATATCTACCCAGCTGCATGAAACTTAAACTCTCACTCAACAAATGTATTAGTGTTTCTACCTAGCGGTACAAAACTGTATTGCAACTACTGTCGAGATGGCAACACCAATCCCGAATGTTGTGGTTACCACTTCGTATTATATAGGTAATTATAGAGTTGTAATATTATATTATTCATGTTCAGCTATATGTATACAATTTACTTAACGATTATCCATAAACAGTGCATGTCAATTTAATGTAAAATGTCTATTTTTTACGTGTACAGGTGTCAATCATAAAATATTTTTATCACCAAGAACCTAACTTTAGTATTAAGAAATAATAACCATCTTATTGATATTTATGTTTCTTCCGGGTATCTTGTAAAATAAAACCTATCTAATGCAACTAAATGCAGCATCCGAAATAAGCAGGTTTTCCTGGAGCCGCGCTCAACTTTCCGAAGAAGTAACTTCGGTACAGATCTATATCATGCAAGTATTCCTTTCAAAACCCTGGTAAATCAAAATGTCAAGACTCTCTTTGGGAAGTACTCAACGCAATCAACCAGTTCCCCCCGAAAAAATTACGTTGTACCTGCTTTGAAAATAATGTACAGGATTCTTAGAGACTGCTGTAAAATATACTTGTGGCTTTCAATGGACAGAAGGACCAATAGTCCTATGTTCTTTATTGTACACTTAATTGGTGCAAAACTTGACACGGACTACAATCCAAGACACATATAATATGATCTAGGAATCTTACGAAAACAAACCAAGAAAGAGTAACCCATTTTGTAAATAATCAATCCTTTTCCCTCCAATTTTTACCTAATCGCTGTTATGTCTTAATTTTTGACGTAGAAATTACTCTTAGAAGCGTTTCAGCTCTTTTTTTTTTTTTTGAATGATTTATTTATGGACGCTCTTTAACCGCTCAGGTCATCAGCGTCCCATTCAACTCAGGGCGTGAAACGGCCGACAAATTCTGCTCAGAGGCCTCTCTTTCAGGCTTGAGGTTCTTTTTCGTGCCGTAAATGTACGACACGTGACTCACGGCTTTACTTCCCTTTCGAAAGAAGTCATACTTAGGATTTTTACGCCCCGAAAAAATCCATCGGTCCTGGCCGGGTTCGAACCCGCGATCTTGGGTTAGGGTTTCAGCTCTAAAAAGAGCATAGTTGTTCTGTAATTTTTATAAGTACTGCTTCCTATATGGTCCCTTCTACGCAACCAAACCATGGTACACTAAATTTATGGTGTAACTTGTCAATCGCGTTGCTGAGCAAACCACGCTAAAATTTCCAGATATTTCAAATGACTACGCTTCAAACACGACGGCGAACCTGGTTGTACGCTACTTCACGTTTTTAAAAAATTAAGGAATGTTTTGTCTACTCTCGAAGAAGATGAATGAATGAATGAATGAATGAATGGTGTTTAACGCCCGTTTTTGCTACAGAGGCACCACAGGTGATGGACACTGATGTTACATGAGATGAAATTATATATGGGAAAGGATTTATTTTTTAAGGAAGGAGTCGTTCCAGGCCTAAGTTTAGGGTACCTCCCCAGCATTTGCCATTTATGAGGACTGAGGAAAACCTGGAAAAAACCTCACCCAGGAAGGACGGTCCTGACGGTATTCGAACTCAGACCTCCCGCTCACGAGTCCGTGCCTTAACGACCTCGGCCACTCGTGGCGGTCGAAGAAGATGCTGTGTATAACTTAAATAATGCAATTTTAATGACACTCCTGTTCAATAAAACAAATTAAAATCCCCGGTACATAATATCTCTGCAGTTGAAGCCGCTGGGATTGGATTGGATTGTTTGGTTTGCGGGGGATACTTCGGTGCTTAGCCTTGCTCAAGGACTGGTCGTCCCTTCAGGGCACCTCCAGGAAGAAGGGATTAAGTTAGGGAGGAACTTGGTGGCCTGGCCCCACAGGCGATGAGGCACGGAGTTAACGGGGTTTCCACCATTGTTTTCAGCTAAAACACCCAGGCTCTGACGGGACCCTCCTCCAAGGAGTTTGACTCCTTCAGAAGGGCGGCTATCATATTAGCTGCCGTGGCAGAAACTTTACCAAAGCGCAAGTCACCGACACGCCTCACCAGTCATCTCCCCTGGCACTTCCGACTGTGTAACAGACCAACGCCATGAAATGGGAGACTGAAAATTTCTTGTAAATGAAATATCCCCTCCAGCATTGGCCTAAGTGACTAGAGGAAATTAGGAAGAAAACCCAGTGTAAGGATGACTGGTCTCAAAGATATGAACCCGGGACCTTACTAATGGGATTTCAAAATGTTTCATCCTGAGCCGTACCGCTTGTTCAAAATTAGTAGAATCAAAAACCAAAAGGTAGGACATTTCAAAATTACACAAAACAAAATTTACGAAGTTGGAGATGGGTAATAAATTGGAAAAAAAAAAATTGTGTTTCAGTGGAGATTTCTTGGTTAAAAACTAAAAACCTTCTGTCTAATCAGAACGCTATTTTCTGATTTTAAGTTAACACAAGGTGATAAAAGGCGTACTTTTATGATCCAAAATTTACAAAAAGCTATGATAGTCAAATACGAAGAAAATTATGAATAGGAAATCATTGTAATACTTCTATATTTACTATAAACTTACTTAAATTGATTATTTTTAACTTTTTCTGTCGAAAATATGGGTAAAAAGGAAAATATAATAAAATGGAAAGTTGTTTTTCTATTATTTTTTGCGTTTTCATTCAAATTGAAAGAAAAACTCCTGCTATTAACGCTTGCGTTATTTAGAACAGTCTACTGTTGATTAAAATTGCAAATTTTAAGCATTTTAAATGCATATTTTATGCATCTATATCAAAAAATTTTGGAGGCTATAAAGATCTGCGCTCAAGTAAACTTTCAATTTTTACAAATTTTGTCACATTTTTCTCACTTGAATTTCCCTGATAGCAATTTAATCACATACTTTATGTTGATTTATTGTTGTAATACAAAGAACAACGGCTTTCGAATTAACTTCTATTGAGTCTGTAACAACCGCCATTTATCCAACTGGCGTTTGTGTCCACACAGATAAATATGGTTACAAAATACCACACCATTATCTTCAAAGAAATAATGTTTAAAAGCAATATGCTAGCTACCATAACTACATTTTGTTATATCTTATGTAGAAAATTCCATTATTTCAACCCAGAAAATAAAATTTCGCGTTGCTTTTAAAGGGTTAAATAGCATAATATAAGGTCGTTAACATTAAGTTAAAAAATGAAGTTCTGGTTACTAATATCAAAACAAATATTTCATTACGTCAAATCGTTTGTCTTGTTCAACATTATTTACATCTGCATGTAAGCTCTTGTTGCTTAAGGTCACATAATATGCATGTTTGATTTAGGCAATCTATAACACAGGCTTTATTGTGATATTTCATTTCTTGTGTTTTAAAACTGTTCCCAGTAATGTTGGGTAAACAGAAATAAATCAGTTTCATGGCGTTTAAGCTCTAATCAAATAACAGAAATGTCAGTAGTCTAAACTGGTTCCCATAGAGCGAAAGGCGTAAGTAGGTTACTCCATGAGTCTAACACATTTTGTGTAGCATATGCATATGAGAAACCCAATTTTATTAAGACCATATTCCCCAACTGACATAAAGTTCATAACACTTTTTACGACTGGCGCTGTTTTATGTTTGAAGTCGACTGGAGCTGTTTTATGCTTGAAATCTAAAAGTTAGTTCAACACACATGCGCACATAGAGTAAAATAATATAATATTTTAAACTTACTCTCTGAATTATAGCATATAACTAAATTTGAGAAGATACACAAAAGACCCTGAGGAAGGCCACGAAGTATCGGTGGAAAAAACTTTGTAAACCGAACAGTCCTCTATTGATAGGTATTTCATGAATACATCAAAATATCTAAATATACGATCACTGCATATACAGACGGTGTCAAAAAATGTATGCACACTTCAAGCAAAGAAAAAACTGTGTTAACATAACAAAACTGAATTCACACAAACAGAAAATGACGAGCACTAATTATCTTAGACTTTTACAGTTACAACAGTTGCTCAAAATGCCCACCATTGGCGTCGATACACTTCTGAGTACGTTGAACTGCTGCTTGAGCAATTTTTACGAAAGTTTTCTCCGCGATTGCAGCACATGCCGTTTCAATTTTTTCCCGAAGTGCTGCCAGTGTAGCTGTTTTTCTACGGTATACAACATCCTTAAGATCTCCCCATAGGTAGAAGTCCAATAGAGTTAGATCCGGAGAACACGGTAGAAACTCAATCGGACCTCTTCGTCCTATCCAGTGCCTTGCAAAATTGTCATCATGGTACGCACGTACATCTCGGTGGTAATGTGGTGGTGCATCATCCTGTTGGAAGTCAAATTCCTTACTTCTATAGAGTATATGAATGCCTGATAAGACGGAATTGTATCTCACGTTGGCGGTTCCGTTCTGTACACACGTCTCCATTGCCTTTGAACTTCAACATTCTCGGTTTTCCAACAGCATAACGTAATGTGGGTCACATCTGTTTACAGAGCATCCACTACACATTACTGTTGTTTTTCGATCTAACTTTGAAATATATTAAATATCTATTGTGAAAGTGTGTATACATGTTTAAGCACCCTCGGTATAAACCTGTTCGTTATTGACTCTCTGCGATACACAATAAAGCTGCTTTTGATTGTTTTTGAGAAAACTGCACAAAATGCAAATATGTGGACATCGTGAAGAACACAAAATTTCCCATAAAAACAATTGCGGCCACACAAAAATATGCCAGATGGAAAAGTCTAATCATATTTTACTGTTGGTTTAAAAATAAATAAATTGTTGTATCAAATGCAATGTTAATCAGTGTAATTAACGGTCAGAAAACCTGAAATAGAGCTTCTGCATGATATATTTGCACTTGAAGCCTTTACTGTGGGAAAAACGAAGGAGCTCAGAGAACGGAAAACACTCTTCGCTTAACCTGTTCTTTTATAAGAAAATATTAGTTTCCGGCTTGAATGAGGAGCATACACGTTGGCAAAAGTGAATCTTTAGTTTTTGTAATTGGCTATTTTTAGGTAATAAAAATGTAGGTCCAAATTATTCACTAGAATGGGTTATACAGTTTAGTTTGCTGTGGTCCGAGATGTCAATATTGTTTTGCTTTAGCATCTGCATTCGAAAATAAAAGAACATTTTGTTTCTAAATGTACTTTAACACAGCATCATTGTCATTGCATTATTCAACTATTAGATCTTAGCACATTTCCAAGTCCTTAAGCCTAGAGGGACAGCTCAAGCTGTAATACTTGAAACTAGCATCCAGGTAGTCGCAGTTCGAATTCCTTAGGGCCAACTATTATGGTCTTTTTTTTTTTTTTTTGCGATATTCTTATCTTTTAACTGAATATTCAGATGTATCTCCTCATTTTAATAATTTTCCGCTCTTTCATTTTATCTCAGTTTTTTCCGTTGGTTCTGATACAGCTGGATGACGCGGTCTTGTACTTATGCGACGTGACTTGAGCTTTGAGAAAGTTGTAGCCCCGGCGCCTGCGGTGGGGGCAACCCTTTCAGTGGCCTGATTTCCTTGTTTTGGGAGGAGCTTAGCCGACGTCGGGAAGAATGTTACCTCCGTACCTCCCCGTCCATGCATTCTGACCGCTCTGAGTCTCCCTACCTCATCCTTTCCTCCCGGAGAGGCCCAAATTGGGGCGTAGGAACAAGCAGCAAGATCTTAAATACAGCTTTGTCTCTCCGAATCTAATCCGATTTATAGCCTGAGAAATAAAATAAAGAGGAACTAAATTTGTACAAAGAATAATTTTTATTAATTAAGTTTCAGTTCTGTCTAATAGGTACTTCGTTACTTTCCATTTATTCACTATTAGTGCTGCTAAGAAATAACTCAAGTAAAAACAATTGCAAGGTAATAGTTCCTTATAAGCCACAATTCCTGAACTCAATAGCTGCATGCACTAAAATAGCTAATCTAAGAGATAACATATAGTTTACTTTTTTGTGCATCACATGCATAAAGGAAAGAGTTATGTTGAAAATACTTGTATCGTTTTTGTTTCTTTTAAAAATCGAAAAAGGAAGAAAATAAAGGCAGCAAAAAGCGAAGGTAGGAGGAAGCATTATGGGGTAAGGGAGAAGGAAAAGGTCGGCGGCGCACGACTGCCAACAGTGTGGAAATGATAAATGTGCTATATACGACAGCAGCAGTGTGTGTATGTTATAAAAATCTTCCCATTTCTTCCAGGAAAAAAAGCCTACCTCCTTCACCTACCGCAGCAGTCCTTGTTGCCAGCATGATTTATATTACTATCAATATGTGCATATAACTTATTAAAATCGCGCCATAAAATACCTTAATGAGTAAAAGACGAAGCGTGGTGTGTTTTAATAGCTGCAAAACACCTGTTAGAGATGCTAGTATAGGTTAAGCTTTTCCAAAAACTGTATGACGGCGGGTATCATTAGCTGTGCTGAAACAAGGCTCTCTGTTAATAGCAAGGAAAGAAAATGGTAAATCTATTTTTGAGAGTGATTTACAGCATTACAAATGGCATCATTTTATAATCATTTGAAGAAAGGTTCGAATGCGGGGGCGTAATTTTAATTGATTGGATGAATTATTGTAGCAGTTTGTTGTTAAAATGCCCTACATTGGTGGTCCTTTTGTTGTGTATATTCGGATCTCAGGGTTTGCTATACTTGATGTTTTGTGACACGTTAAGGCCAGCGGGACGAGAGGTTTCGAACACTAGCCACAGAGAAGAACACACGACAATTGCTGTATCTCACCATTTATTTGTTATGCAATACTTTCTCATTATAGGTCGGACTGACCATGGAAAGAGCTATCACCTGACTATTAGACAACTCTTGAGTCCCCTTACTGCCTCTTACCGATTGTTACTGCCTGATCTCGAATTCTTACGTCCCTGAACGCCCTAACGTTTGATTTTTTTATATTCCTAAGTCCCTCATTACGCAGTTTTAATTCTATATTATTCTAAAATCAGAGTGAATTCCGGGCTTCCTTATTGGATATCACATAATATTTATTGTTATATGGGCTGACTCTGATTTGTGCTATTTTAGACAACATTCATTGGTTATTTTTATTTTTTCCCTATACTCCTACGATTTTTTCGGTCAGTTCTTTTCCCAGAAAAAGTCTCGGTTATAAATTTCGGCATATGCCTTTCAAGTTGGACTTCTATTGTTTCATTACTGCTTTAGTCACTTTTAATACGTCAAATATTCTCACAGATAATGCACCTTTTTACCCATCTGTTTGCTATCTCTATTTGTTGGGAAAATGTTATTTTTGCGATGAGGCCCTTTAATATACTATTTCATATCTGTCATCCTTGATACGTTCTCAGAAATCCGTATTTTCTTCGTCTTTTGTCCTTCGCTCCGTTAGGTAAACAATGTAGATGAAAAGTAACAACTCTTAGCCTATCTCTGTTTCTTTCTCTACCTGCCCGCCTCAGGTCCACCGCCTACAATCCTTTCCTTAAGCATATAATACAATAGCTCTGTCTGTACAGATGTTTCACAGTCATCAAAATAGTAGATCCTGAAAAATAAACATAATACTTCCACCTTGCTCCGATACGCACAACATATTCCTATCTGCTCAGATGTTTACGTAGATATAATAATAATTACAATATGAACTTAATATTCAGGAGCTCCGAGTTTCGGTTCCAAGTTAAAGTTCAATTCGAAATGAAGGTAGGAGAATAAAGGGACGTTTTCAATTATCGCTATGCTCGCGCCATGGTTTCTTTTCGTGTACAGTTTATTAACATAAAGCTCAGTTCCAATAGCACTTACTTCACCAGAACCTCTGCCTCTCCTATTACAATGAAGTAACTATAGTGATTCGCCATTTACAGATGTCAGGTGATTAAAAATAAACCCAAACTCACAGAGCGAAAGTAATTTCAAAATATGGTTGCATACTTTAACACGAATACATCATAACATCAATTAGCATTCATTTCTTCAATAAATGAAATATTATCACCATCATCATTACTGTCACTGCGTTTAGATTTGTGTCTGGATTACTTATGTTTGTATTTAACCGCTTAAAATCTAGGCCTTTAATTATGCTTCTCAGGCTAGTTGAGCTTTCATGGAAATCAATTGTCTCGTAATTTCCTCTTTATATTTGATATCATTTCCTTTTGTGCATAAATTGTGTATTGCTCAGGGAAAACAAAGTTGTCAAATGAATCAATATGAGTGATTTTTTTTAAAAATTTATGTCTCTTACCGGGTGTTCAAATGACATACCATGTTCGACCTGGTCTCTCCTATACTTCAATATACTGGAGATATTGATATAATTATCTTAGAAACTTTAGGAATAAAAAGTTTAAACGTTCTTAAGGCGCGAACTTGTGAGCAGGAGGTCTAGGGTTCGAATACCGCCAGGATCGTTCTCTCTGACTAAGGTTTTACCAGGTTTTCCTCAGTTCTTATAAATCACAAATGCGGGGAGGTACTCTAAACTTAGGCCTGTAACATTTCCTTCCTTAAAAAAATCCTTTCCCAATATATAATTTCATTTCATGTATCATCAGTGTTCACCGCCTGTGGTACCTCAGTAGTAAACACGGGCGTTAAACACAATTAAAAAAATGTAATTGATCGTCGCTTTGTTTTTCCAAAATCCATACACATTAGAGTCAATATTTTTTTTTCTATTTAACTTAGAAACAGTCCGAGACATCCTATTTATAATACATTTCAATCCCTCCCCCAAAATAGTAAAAAATGTTGTCTACAAAATGGGCATTAACAGCATCTATCACTTCTTCATCACATTTAAATTTCCTTCCTCGAAGGTGCTTCTTGAGTTCTGAGAAGAGGAAATAGTCTCTGGAAGCTATGTCTGGGTCATAGGGTGGATGGTCGATCTCCTTGAAATCACATTTCTTCACAGCTTCCTTTGCAACAAGAGCTGTGTGCACAGGTGCGCTGTCGTAAAGAAGGCGCGCACCACCACTCAGCTTTCCTCGCCTTTTCTCTTTGATGGAAGCACGTAGTCTGTGCAGTAGGCCAGCATAGTACTCCCCGTTTACTGTGCTGTTCCCCTTCATGAAGTAAATGAAGAGTATTCCTTCACAGTCCCAGAAGAGTGTGGTTATTATCTTCTTGATTGACTGAGTGATCTTGTCCTTTATAGACGGTGCTTCGCCAGGTTTACGCCTGCCAAGGTATGACACTGGATAAGGATTTTGTAAAGGCGATGAGCCTTATCGGCGAGGCCAGAAACTTATGGACTTATCCTTTTCTGGAACTAGCTATCTTGAATATTGATGTTTTTTATTTTTTCGTTTATTTTATTCGTTCTGTTGTTTGATTATTTTTGGTTTTTATTTAACCTTATAGGAGAGACAATAGTGTGGCGCAGTACGCAGAATTTACCAAGCTTTGCATTTTAACATGTAAATTTATTACGACTAAAATGACTGCCACTTATGTCAGTTACGGTGCTTTTGGTGACATTCGTTCTGTTGTTTGATTATTTTTGGTTTTTATTTCACCTTATAGGAGAGACAATAGTGTGGCGCAGTACGCAGAATTTACCAAGCTTTGCATTTTAACATGTAAATTTATTACGACTAAAATGACTGCCACTTATGTCAGTTACGGTGCTTTTGGTGACAGAGTAATGGAAACACACTAAAGATATGAAAATTGTTAATAGTGACTAAGTCAACGAACTAATATATAATATAAATAAACTTAACCATAGTGCAATATTTTCAACTTTCTTTAGTTACACCAGTAATTAGCCAACTTATACTTAGAAATACCAGTAAGTGAACGTGTGTTCCTTTTCATTACGAATTGTAATTCCTACATGCGATACGAGTACTAATAGCCGCTGATTGCGTTATATCGCACGACAGCTGAGCCCACTTTGTTTATGTTGTTTGTTTAACAGGTTCTAGAAGGGACTGTATCCTTATTCGCATGCTGTTTAAACGAATAGCAATGAATGCTGTTGAAGTGCAACCCATTACCACGGAAATTCACCCTTTTCTGTTTAGAAAGCCCCATGTTTGAAAAGACGACGAGCACAAGACATTCAACAGAGATGGACGCAAAGAAAAAAAGCCATTGAAGCATGTCCTTTCATTAGACGATTCGCAAAAAAGAAAGAAACGGAAAAACTTACGACTTTTCCTTATGCCGCAAATTTCATCCCCCACCGTAGCTGTACCTCTTGCAACTGACAGTATTGGCAGGGTGTGGAAAAGTTTTCGCGTTTCTTTCTTCTGGTCTTCTTCCGCCTTCACCCTTCGCCACTACTTTCCAGATACTTTCTTTGTAGGGGAGAGAAAAGGGAGGAATCTATATAAAATAAAAACCTAAAATGCTTTCAAACCCGTTCATCTCCAATACGGGGCTAAGGCTCTGGCTTTGCCTGAACACCATACAATAGTGCCTTTTGTTATGTGAAGCACTTGGAGAAGGCGCTGGAGGAATTGGTGGATGCAGCACAGTTCATCGCTTCTTTTCTTACGGACCTCGACAGCTGTCTATAGTCAGAGTCTTTTAGCAGGAGTGTAATTAAAAAGAGAACTAGAGCATGTACTCCATGTGTGGTTGCAAGAAATAAAACAAAAACATGCTTTTTAGCCATGTACAAGACAAAGAAATGTTACAGATTCTAAAATCAGCTCCTTCATTACCATAACCACTTTCACCTTTTGTGATCCAGTTCTTTTCCTAAAATTTAACCACTTTGTACTGACCATAAGGTGATTTTCACAACAACGATTGTCTTCTAGGAACAATGGGCTCACACCGCGTTGCATATCAAATCGCGTGAAGGATATACTGTATAGAATTGTGCAGAATTCCTAACACGTTTCCCCTGTCACGTCGGTCCTGGTGGTGTAGTGGTTACCATACTTGCCTTCTAAACCCAAGATGCGGGTTCAAACCCGGACAGGAGCGATGGATTTTTGCGGGGCGTAAAAATCCTAAGTATGGCTTCCTTCGGAAGGGAAGTAAAGCCGTGGGTCCCGTGTCGTACATTTACGGCACGAAAAAGAACCTCAAGCCTGAAAGAGAGGCCTCTGAGCAAAATTTGTCGGCCGTTTCACGCCTTGAGTTGAATGGGACGCTGATGACCTGAGATGGTAAAGAGCGTCCATAAATAAATCAATCAATCCCATGTCATCTTTGGACTGTACTTTTTTTTTTTTTTTGAATGGTGTTTAACGCCCGATTTTACTACCGAGCCACCACAGGCGGAAATGAAATGATATATTGGAGGACAGTTTTTTTTAAGGAAGGAAACGTTCCAGACTTAAGTTTAGGGTACCTCCCCGGTATTTGCCATTTATGAGGACTGAGAAAAGCCTGGAAAAAGCCTCAGTCAGGCGGGATTCGAACCCCAGACCTCCCCGCCTTAACGACTTCGGCCACCCGTGGCGGTGGACTGTCCGTGGTCCACTGTTTGCCTAACTCTAGCAATTGGTTCACAGCTCTTGCTCATCTGAGTCTTCATGTATGTGGATTATCTTCCGTTAAAAAGTGACCATCTTTGAAACACTTGTGACTTCTTTTCGTGTTGTTGTTTCCTCTTTATACGTTTGAGCTAACAAAGAATAATTTTATATATAAACACAACGCACCATATTTACTCAGAACTAAAGAGTGTTGGTAATTTCCTACGGAAGATAATATATACAAGTTAATGCTCAATAGTTATTATCAGCAACAAACAATACCTACCTATATCTCCCATAGGCAACAATGTTTGCTGTACAGCGAGTGATGTGCGGTGGCTGTGAAACCACAAAGCATTGCCTCAAGTGCTTTGCTGAGTCGCGTTTTACACCTCATAAACCCCAGATCTGATTTTGCTTCATGTGCATTATACCAAAGGGCAAAACCAAGATGTGCTTTGTGTATGTCTTGGGAAAGTTGAATATCCAATCATGTCATTCTTGAATGTGAAAGTTTCTTGGAAAGTATAAGGCTGTAGAGGCATCCTCTACAATAAATATTGGATTATTTTGAGAACACTCGGTTACTACAAGGAAAGACTCCACTAAAAATATTCCTCTGTACGCATGCCTAGTGTTCACTAGGATAAAAACAAACAAAAAATCACTTTGTTATATTAAAGCGTTATTATATTCATTTTTTCTGGACAGAGTAAACAAATTCTTTGCTTGAAAACCTTACCCTTTTAAACGGGACATCCAGATTTGATACCGTACAGTTAATTAACTCAGAACAAGATTTAAGCCTGTTTAATTAAGTAATTTCCATAGTTTAATATTTTATGGTACATTCATATAGAATGATGTATATTGTTCCAGAATCAGAACTCTCTGCTGTAAAGATGAAAGCTTTCATGTAACACAGAGAAGTGATTTCCTGGTGGCATGAGCAAGGTTATCCATTCAATAGATAGGGAACTTTTCTTTTCATCTCCGTAAAATAAGTCATTGAAAAATACCGTAGTGAACAGCTGTCACCTTGAGAAACTGTCCCTTAAAAAGAGAAATTCTTGTTTCTTTAGAACGTCTCTAGCTAGCATACAATGAACTAAGCCTAGCCAATGAGTTCTCGTATTTCAGAATGTCTTTTCGAGAACCTTCCAGCGGCAGTAGTTTAGGCCAATCAAGAAGGAAATCTGGGGACGTGTCTGCAATGCTCAAAAATGTGCAAGTCTCGTAGAAGATTTGTAGAAAGTCTATTAAAAGCATGTATGAAGGCTTTTTACACACAGTTCGCTTTGGGAGACGAGAGAATACAGTTTGCTTGGGATGACGAAACAAGACGGTTCAATTTAGATAGTGAATAATATAACTTGTGAAATGGAACAGTAAAGCTCAATTGGCTTAAAAGATATCAATAGTGTAGTTTGTGTATACGATGCCAACGACTAGAGAATTAGTGAGTACAGCGTCAGGAATTATTTAAAACACTCCACACTCTTGCTAATGGTATGAAAGTGTCAGCAAAGGAAAAAGAATAAAAAAATTAACAGTGAAGTGTGAACAGTTTAGTCAATTGTGAAACCTTAATCCGCATCTTCCACAGTGATTTATTTAGTGGTTTTCCTCTTCCTTCCTCCCCTGTGAACTTTCCAGAAAAGCCTTGAAGTAATTTCAGCATCCCTGAGACAATCGCGGCAGCAGGAGGGTTCAACGCAGACTTCTTTCGTGGCAGTGACATACTACATCAACCGTAAAACACCAGATCCACTCCAATTCAAATCAAAATAAATTAATCCAAAACCTCTCACAACTTGCCATGTATTTGGCACATCAGCGTCATAATTAATGGAAACACCCATAACAATCCGCCGCACCTTCATAAATAAAGATGGTCAATTTTAATTTTTTATGAAAGTTTTATGTCCTTTTAAGACTAGAAAATAAATAAGCCTTTCTGTTTTATAGTGAAAAATTGTCTCTAATGTAATCGATTAATAGTAAGATCATATCATTCTATGCCCATATTTAATAGTAAATGACCATGATAAATCAGATTCAAATGTCCATAAGATAAAGTATAATTACTGGTCAACTTAGACAATAACAGCATAATAAGAAGTCCTCGTTGTGGAAGGTGTTCCTAGTCCTTATTGTTCATAACTAAGGCAGAAAGTAATCACTGGATAAAATTATAAGTATCACAGAATTACCCAGAAAATAGCTCATAAATTATAATGCTTCCTAACCTTTCAAGTCGGGTGTCATAATTAAAACAGTTAAAACCTTCCGGGTTGTTTTGCCGTGGTCCATGGTTTAATGTGCTACCATAGCTTTCTCCAACTACTGCGGTTGGCATCTTCAGTGGACGATGAACAACATCTAACTGCTAAAACACTACAGTGTTGATTCGTCTCTGTCTGGTTTTAGAAAGTCGCTCAATATTACGTGTGTTGGAAGTGGAGAGGAGGAAGGGGTGGAAGTTGTTTGTTGGTTTTAAGAGCTGGTTTCCATATGCTACTTAGGTGATATCCGCCGTCTCTGTTAAAGTAGTTTGGATGCTGTTGTATTTCCAATACCCCCTCCTGGCTAGATTGAAAAAGCCTTGTGTTTGTGCAACCACTTCTGTTATATTAAAATGTATACCATGGCATTCGCTTATTGCATGTTCTGCTACTGCAGATCGTTCGGGTTGATTAAGGCGCAGATGTCGCTGATGTTCTTCCAGTCGTTTTTAATTGATCTTCCGGCCATGCTCATGTAAACTTTGCCACATTCACACTGAATTTTATAAATTCCCACAGTGTCAAGAGGAATGCCTAGGGTATTTTGCATTATCAAGCATTTGTCCTAATTTAACCTTTGATATGAAGATAGATAGCATGCCTTTTTTCTGTAATTAACGTGTAATACAGTAACGTCTTCTATGTATGCTAGAAAAGCCTTAGTTTTTTTGTTTGAGTAGATATTAGATGTTACCGTTTTCTTTAGACCGATGACTCTGTCAATATCTTTGTTACTATATTCACTGACCTTAAAATGAATGAATGACAAGGCATAAATTTTGAGAAAGCAGAAGTGGTTGCAAAAACAAAAGGTTTTCTCAACCTGGAGGGTAGCATTGGAAATACAACAGAATCAAACAACTTTAACATTGACGTCGAATATCACCTAAGTAGCACATAGAAACAAGTTCTTATAAACAAACAACTACCCTCCTTCCCTTTCCCTCCTATCCTATTCCGACACACACATAATATTCCTCTGCCATCTAAATCCAGACAAAGACGGATCAATACCGTCATGTGTTACCAGTCAGATGTCCACTGATTATGTCAACCGCAGAGTTGGGGAAAGCTATCGTAGCACATTAAACTATAGACCACAGCAGAACAACCCGGATGAGTTTAACCTTTTATCTCATAAATTATTTCCAGTTTTCATAATCCTGTTTGTTGTCAACAGCTATATTGTTGTTATAAGCAAAAAAAAAATAAACTTTAAAAACAATCTTACAGGAGTAGAATTATATAATAAATTCCACCCTCAAGCGAAATTTTCTTCTAGGCATTCTTCGCTATTATTATTTGACTACAAAGAGAATGATTTTTATGTTCTAAGTGTTCAATACTTCCACCAGGTATGAATAAAAGGTTTGATGTTATATAGGCAATGTCTTTCTTTCAATGACAGGTCAATCAGATACCTTTCATTGCTTTTACACATGGATTCAGGTAATTCTTCAATAATTGTGACCACTTTTTTAAAGTATTTTGAATAATACAAAACTGGCTGAATCCATGTTCCCCATAATGATACAACAAGCTGAGGTGGGAGTGGAATATCTGGGTACTTCTCTCTGAACATTGATATAGGCGCTGGGGTTTGTACAAACATATTTTTCATATTGGAATGAATGAATTGACAAGAGGGAATTGGTTCCTGGTTGTTTCAGAAACCCTGTAAAGGGTGTCAGTTAAACAGGTTGCATGAATGATGTTATGATAAAAAGTTTTAAGAACTGAAACTGCAGTAGCCATGTATGAGGCAACGTCAGCACAAAACAACAGAACTTTATAAATCTTTGTTACCAGTTATAATGACTGTAGGCTTTTGTTTACAAAATAAGCAACGGTTTCGTTATTCACTTTCGGAACTCCCCTAACACACACGAGGTGCGGAATCGAAGGTTGATCAAGGTCAAGTTTCCCTACTATCATACTTGCTATATATCTAACCATAGACTTTAAAATTTCATCTACAGAGACCATATATAAGAATCGCCCATATCCTCCCGTATGGATGCTAATGTTTAATGGTACATTCTGTATAAATAATTTTTTCTTAAGGTAGATTCAGAGGGGATATTTTGTTTGCAGTATTTATGTAAAAAAGTCTCTTAAAACCGGATTCTCAATCGTATACAATGGAATGTTGAAAGCAACAAACGCCCTGGTTAAGTGTGCGCAAAAATTTCTGCTGGATTTGGATGAAGTAGGTTATGTCAACAGAGATTGTTTGCTTTGATTTTTCTGATCCTTTGCCATGTCCCGCCCTTTGCACATATTGCCTCGGGTGACACTTCTTTACATTCTAAATGTAAAAGGTGTAGAAGTTATGGAAATAAAATTCTAAATGCTGTATTGCCATATTTGTGTCACAAAGAGCGATTACTCGGTTTGAACAACAAAATCTCAATGATCATAAGTATCTCAACTATTGAAATTTAAAAGCTTAAATGTCTATGACTTAAAAGGAAATTATGTGTTATTGAGAAGTTTGAAATGATTGGTAGTTTGAAGTCACCCCCTATGAGTACCGGAGGGGGGGGGGGTAAAAGCTAAGAAAGAATCACAGCCATCAAACTACACAGGTGTCGGTTCTATATATTTCCTGACTGAAGTTTTTTCCCACATTTTCCTCAGTCCTCATATATGGCAAACGCCGGACAGGTACCCTAAAACTTAGGTCTGGAATGTTTCCTTCCTTAAAAAATCCTTTTCCAAATCATTTCATGTATCATCAATGCTCACCGCCTGTAGTGTGTCAGTAGTGAAAACAGGCGTTAAACACCATTCAAAATATATATATGCTCTTTGGGCCAACCATGTAAAATCTGCACCAATAGTTGTATCGTACATATTTGAATATCTGAAATGTAATAAATATTATAATGTGACTTAGTGATTAACTGGTGTCTATTGTGCTAGAAAAGCGAGTGTAATAATTATATAGATACAATTAAGAGGTGAAACCTCTTAGAAATACGTCATTATTCCTGGATGCCTTAGGTTCTGACAATATATTTTATACTTGTTTACTGACTACATGGTTTCTTGAACTCATAATCTGAAAAGCGATATTTTGGTATTTTTTAAAAAAATAGTAATATGAAAGAAAAATGTAGAAATTAGCTTTAAACTATGTTATACATCGTCTTATAGCGTGATACATAAAATGATTGAAACTATTATTAGTAAGAAGTATTTGTCAAGTAAATTCTGTTTTCTGGAGAAAGCTAAAAATATCATTAAACATTACTTGGATTAATTATTTATCCTTCATTTAAAACATGCCTACTCAATGGCGATTTGATACTGTTTCCGCAAGCTAAAAGTAAGTTAGCCACTTACAATAGAACATTGCTGTTTTCATGACCGCTTGTTGAAAACGTTGAGCATTCTCCCATTTTGGGAAGGAGCCTTACAAGAAAGTGGCAAAGTTGTTAGAGCACTGTGCGCTGAATCCCGCCGGCCGTTTATCTTCCCTCAGGTCTGATCCAACGCAGCTGCCCGTCCTGTTCTAAGGTGTCATAAATCTCTCCGTGTATATCAGATGAACAGACTGATAAAACAAACGGGCAAAAACTTCGACAGCAGTAAGTCTCCAAGACGATAGGCATTTCTTAATCCTGATAGATCTGCAAAAGATAAGTCGACAGTAAAATGGTATATTAGCGACTTTAATTTAAAAAAAAGTGTCGGAGCAAAAGTATGCATTAATTTTATTCAGATTCAAGAACGTGTAAGTGTTTTAAATGTCACAAGGGTTCGTCATAAAACATCATCTTATGTACATTTGTTTTCTAGTAACAATCTTTAGGAAAGTTTCATTAAAATATTTAGTGAAAGATTGCGGTATATCGTTGCAAGTGTGTGCCGATATACGATAATTACATGATAAGAAATAAGATTGATTATGCATATACATATAACCGCCACGTTTTTCGGTTACAACCACAGAATTTATGTGTGCTTAAAATGTTTACTTGCTTCACAAATTTACATAGAACTTGTCAATTACCAAAAAGTTGCGCCATATTTATATTCAATGGATTTTATCTGCGAAGATATTTAAAAAGCCTTATTTAATGTAATTTTTGTAACTGCCTTGAAAAAGCATGTTCAAGATGGATATAAGTATGATAAACTCTGCATCTGAAATGATAGTTATCGAGGTCCATCTTTATGAGCGTAGGTCCATAAGTTTCCGGCCTCACCGATAAGGATGATCGCTTTAATTGTTAAGTAAATAATTACAGCTGTAACTTCCGCTTCGCTATTCAGTTATTCAGATATAGTTGCGTAAAGAAGGCTATGTGAGGAGCATTGTGACATTTTCAACATGGAGTGTCGAGTTGTTTTTCAGTTTTTCACAAAAGAAGGACTAACTCCAAATGAAATTAAACAGCAATTGGACGATGTATGTGGGGAAGCATCCCCCTTATATTCTAGCGTGAAAGAATAGGCCAAACTTGTTGGAATGGATCGAGAAAGCATTGAAGAAGAAGAGAGTGCAGGTCGGTCCTTGGAGGTGCTCACCCCTGAAAACATCGCTCTTGTGGAAGGAGAAATTATGGAAGACCGGCGGCTCAAAGTTACAGAAATAGTAGCAAAGTTGGGCCTATCTAAAATAACAGTCCTTTGAATTATTCATGAGCATTTAAACACGAATAAGTAAGCAAGATGAGTGCCTAGACTTCTTTCCTCAGTTCAAAAGCAGCATAGAGTCATCTGTTGTCAGGCGTTTTTGGAGCTTTGCCGTGTCAACGAAATAGAAATTCTGCAAATCATTGTTACAGGAGATGAAACTATGATCCTCTACTATGATCCCTTGTCCAAAAGAAAATCAATGGAGCTAATTTTGAGTTTGATTTGAAGAAAATTATTGCTTTATCTACTTTAAGTCAACTAGGATTTTTTTGAATAGAAAGTAGAATAAAACAATTTATTCAAGATAGTCCTTCTATTAAACCTGGCGAAGCAATTCCTCTAAAGGCCAAAGTCACTCAGTCAACCAACAAGATCATGGTCACAATCTTTTGGCACTGTGAAGGAATACTCTTCATTGACTTCAAGGAGAGGAACACCACAGTAAATGGGGAGTACTATGCTGGTCTACTGCACAGACTACGTGATTCCATCAAAGAGAAAAGGCGAGGAAAGCTGAGTGGTGGTGTGCACCTTCTTCACGACAACGCGTCTGTGTACACAGCTCTTTTTACAAAGGAAGCTGTGAAGAAATGTGGCTTCAAGGAGATCGACCACAAACCTACAGCCCTATGTAGTTCCCAGTCAGTTAGTGTATAAAACGTGATAAAAGTAAGAAAACTGTTCCATGATAGTAAAACAGAATTGCGATTAGGAAAAAAATATGTAAACTGCCTATTGCAGAGGAATTACTTAAGCTAAACATGCTATCAAGAATGAGCTAAGAGCTAATGGTCAGGCTAAGAACGCGTGCTTTACGTATGAATAAAGAAATACGTAGAAAATCGAATGCAAAATAAATAAATAAATAAAACCTAATTGGTCTTAGGTACCTTTTAACAGATAGCACAACAATTATTTTATTACAATACTAAATATAGCCTACAACTAATAACAGAGAAGAGGAAAAGTAAGGCATAATTTAACTTTAGAGTTGAATTCAGTCAACAAAGGTGTGTAACTATAGTCGTAGGGCCATTAATGGAATATTCAACAAATCAAAAACGGATGATAAGCGCTATCTTGTGGGTCTAATGGCCTTAATAGTGTAAATATATTATTGAATATTAATTACACTAAGTGTTGTTTGCTGACTAATATTAATTAAACCAACAATTTGTAGCAGTTGTATTTATTTAGTAAAACTAGACGATACATTGTGTCAAAACTGAAAATTGGCGAAATTTTCATACTGTGGATGTTTTTATGATAAATCCATGAGAACTTTAAATTACATTCCTAAATATCGGATTTGGTGGATTAATTGAAAGTTAGTGGATGTTTTGTGACCATTATCGAAATACCCAAGAATTATAACTTGCTTTTGTTAATTATGAATACATATATATACACAGACGGTGCCAAAAATGAATACACACTTCAAGCAAGAACAAACTGTGTTAACGTAACAAAACTGAATTCACACAATCAGAAAATGAAGAACACTAATCATCTTAGACTTTTACAGCTACAACAGCTGTAGCTCAAAATGCTCACCATCGACGTCGATACACTTCTGAGTACGTTGAACTACTGATTGAGCAACGTTTGCGAAAGTGTCCTCAGCGATTGCAGATCATGTAGTTTCAATTTCTTCCCGAAGTGCTGTCAGTGTAGCTGGTTTTCTACGATATACAACATTATTATGAGTCGTCAATGCGTGCGATTGTTACTCGCGTTGGCGGTTCTGTTCTGTGCACACGTCTCCATTGACTTTGAACTTCAACAACATTCTCGATTTTTCAATACCACTTTAAAATTGCTTTCCGATGTTCAAACGATAATCTTGACTCCATTTTGTTGTAGCAACGTTAGCATAACGTAATGTGAGTCACATCTGTTTACAGAACATCATACGATAATCTTGGCTTCACTTGTTCGTTGTTGATTTACCTGTCACGTAGCAATGCTATCATAATGTATGTGAGTCACATCTGTTTACAAAACACCATACTACATATTACTGTTGCTTTTCGGTTCAACTTTGAAATATGTTAAATAGATATCTACTGTGAAAGTGTGTATACATTTTTGGTCCTCTCGGTATATATACACTTATGGCGTTAGACCAGAAATGCACTAAAAGTGATCATTTGATGTCCTAAAGGTACACTTTTTTTTGAATACGAGACGGAATTATTAGGAATAGGAAAGCAGGAAAGCATAATTTTATGACAGATCGGGAAAAAATATATATTACAAGTAAAGTAAAGCGCAATGGGATTCTGCATGAGCATCCACCATGTTCAATTTAGGTTTTGGAGGCAGTGAGGCAATTTATGGGAGTGGGGTAAAAGCGAATACCATACGAAAGCATAGTCTGGTCCTCGGGGCGCTAGGAGCAGCCGAGAATTAATCTTAGGTCAAGAGGATAGACGGGGAATAATTTACCGTAGTTATAATCTCTTGAGCTAAGCATTCAATGAGTTAATTTTGTTCAATGTAATTATTAAAAATTTTATTTTCTGAAATAGAACTTGCAGCCTGTTGGAATCTTTCTTGAGGTTTGCGACAATGAATGATTTGAAATCGTTAGCTTCTTCCTCCGTGTTAACTGTGCTAGTGATTAATTCGTGAATGTGGGCTTATAAATAAAGAAATTCGACTTGAACAATTATTTTAAGAGTTGTAATACGTTGAGTTTGTGATTACTTTGGCCAAGTAAGTAAGTTTGGCTAGAATTAGGCAGTTACAAAAGAACTGAAAGTAAATTCGCCAGTTTTTGCAAGATCATGAGTTATCTGACTAGGTAACATTCATGACCGCCTTGTCTGGGATGAAGCGGTTGTAAAAGTGGTGAATGAGGCGGTACCTGGGACGTAGCTTGCGAAAGAATTAGCCCGAGAAGTTGACCGCGCCGTTAAACTTATGCCGGCGACCCGGGTCATACTCGTAAAGGCGGAGGGATATTATTGACACTGCAAAATTTACATTTAGGTTTCGCGGTAGAAATATTCAAAGGACGCCCTTACAAGCTGAAATCGTAAGGCGTCATCGTTGCCTTCATTATGATCTTAAACTGTTGTGTTCCATGTTAAGGCTGGGTGTAATATCATTAGTAAATAATTCCTTCCTCTCCGACGATGGTTACCGCTGTATTACAGTTTTGCCACGGTTGTTGACACTCTGCTGCTGGATATTTTTATGGTCCTGTGACCACACGGGAAGGAGTCCTGGAGGATAATAATATTTTTTTCATTATGGAAGATGAAACACAATTTATTGTTCATACACTATTGTACATAAACTATTGCACTTAACTAATAAAGCTCGTCCACTTAATACTCTTCCAAAAACTAACTACAGCTTTCCAATAATTGATCGGAACTGGGAAAGCTCTTCCATTGATAATGCTCCGCTGAATACTCTTGTAAATAATGACTGCGGGCCACAAAACTGCAAACTAAACTAACATGGCCTACGTGACTTTTTACATGTAGAATCAACTCAAGCGGTTGGCTTCTTCCCTTGAAGAGGTTATCGGCCTGTCTTTTCATCCATGCATTCGCCAAAGGTTTCATGGTGCTTACCCTGCTTTACAATTCTCTAACGGATTACCAATAAATATCTTGCTCAAGGATTCTTTGCAACTATTGTTGCAATAGTCAACAGAAATTCCCAAGTCACATTTTATGACTACACTTACTTACTTACTTACTTGCCCGTACTTACACGGGGAAATGACATTACACTAATGGTTATAACAAAGTTACATAAAACTATTTGCTATAATTACCCTAATTAAATATGAGGGTGGCAGCTTATAAATACTGCCTCAAAGTTCACTAATTTGTGTTTATAATAATTTTATCGAAATTGCAGTTCAACGACTAGACTTTATTGAAGTTACACCTAACTTCAATATTTTACAAACACTAAGAAAGTTAATCATATTATATAATACATAATAGCAAAGTATTATGAATTAAATACGAACAAAATGTTAAATAAATGCTGAATTTTGAATCCCATAGATCGTCTGTTCCTCTTGAAAAAGAAGAAAATTAAGATTCGAACTTAATTTTTGATGAGCTATATGGACTAATAATCATTAAGTTTCCCAAAAATTTAATAACACATAACCATGTTTGTCAGGTTTAAAAAGTATGCATATAAAGCGCGACTATGTTTTATTTGAATTTTTTTTTTAAAGTTTTTGTAGTTTACTGCACATTATGACTTATTTTGTTCACAAAGATTCTCCATTTCTTACAAGGTAATTACAGCGAATATAAACCTCGTGTTTTACTATAAAATTACAATGGCAAGTTATAGCTTTTTCTTCTTTTGCTGCTGGTATTTCCTCTCTATAGATACTGGCGCTTTAATTAGAGACCTTTAGCTCGCACGATACCATCACGCAGCAAATGATCCAGCAAATTCTTCTCTGTGAGAATGTAGGAGGAGAACATCAGGCACCCAAAATGTCAGTTGGCTCGAGCTAGGAATTTCGCTCTTACAAACACATGTTACTCTGACACGGAGGTTAGTGAAAGCCCAAGTGTTCCCGGGCACCACTGAAGTCTCCGTGCTGCCGGTGCGGTTTTGGTACCGTCGCTGCGTGGTTTGACAGTTGTCTTCCCTGCCTCGGACCGGAATTTAATAAAAGTTGCTATTGCGTCGCCTCTCCGCTGTACCAGACACATTCACGATTTATTTTATTTCATGGCTGGCGTGGCGGCGAGAAGATTGTGGAATATTTTTAAAGCGTTACTTTTATGGAGCTGGTTTAACACCCTCTACTTCACGCACGGTAATGGAACAAAGAAATACCTCCCCTGAACATTTAATAATGCTAAAGGTTTTTATAGAGCCCGCTTCCGATTTACGCGTAGTATTATTTTATCCTTACATTTTGCTTTTAGCTCGCCTTACTCGCGAGAATATTAAATGAAGTCAACAGAAAGTAAAAGTAAAAGAAAATCGAAACTGCCTGATAAGCTCGACTTGGTTCTTTTCCTACGTTTTTAAC